>JAPTHA010000028.1:15061234-15072170 GCA_029814585.1 Gymnapogon annona
GGGGGCGCATGGGGAGAGGTGGCAGAAGGGGGATGAAGTATGGCATACTATGGCCAATTGTGGTGTCTCTATGTGTATTGTGCTGTGCTTTTGGTTCTCATGGTAACTTGTATGCATGTCATAGTTATGTTGTGAATTCAGATATGGGCGGTGGTGCACAGATACATTGGACAGAAATCAACAATTATTCATAGACATCTATAAAGACGGGGATGCCAATTTTTTCCTTTTCATGCCATCTGCTTCCATGTTCCTTCTTTTTCCTCTTCTCTTCAACCATCCTTTCTCCATCCATCTGTCCCAGATATCTAGTGATGCCTGCGTCTGGCTTTGACAAAGAATGGGGGTGTTGTGGGAAAGGCTCTCAGGTGTCTGGCGGTCCCGCCTGCCAGCCGGAATAGTGTTTCATTGGCGGGGAGAATCCATTATGCCCTATGGAGAGGAAACACCGGAGCTTTCCTGTCGGCTAAAGCCCTCATGGACCAAACCCAAAACACACTCTTTCCAGTCTTTCGTCAGCTGACAATTTACCATGCTCCCTTGGCACAAGCACACAAGCCTGATTACATGTCAGTGCCTCTGAAGCTGCCCTGACTCCAGTGCAACATGTGATAGATCAGGACAGTCGAAAAAACCTATGCACTTGGGTGGTTGATGTGGTAGATCAGTGTTACACCAGAAAAGTATGCGGCAATACACCATAAAGCATCAGGTTTGAATGTATTCAAGGCTGAGCTATGTAACGGTGTTGTCGGCAGTGTGGTGGAACCATGCATGATGTCGAATTTATTCGACTGGCTGTCATGTTTCCAGTCTCGCTACATACAACTAGCATCAGCTATTAATGCAGCGAACACTGGAATACATTGTAGTGGGATTTGTGGGTGAACATGCCGTTCGCAGTGCTGAAGGCTTCCAGTTAGTAGACCTTGTCTGATTTGCCATATTGAAGTTTGCTATGGCAGTTAGTTGGCTATACTTTTTTACTTTTACACACACTTTCTATTCCCTCTGTGTCACTTAGTCTCACTCCCTCTTCTGTTCTTCCTCAGTCTTCACTCCCAAATGATGATGTCTGACGGCTGGCTTGTTGCCTCTCTGGTTGCTTGGTTGCATTGCGGTTTTGTTGCGGTTGTTGTCCTCAGGGTCCTTACAGACAGAAGTGTAGTGATGTACGGCCAATGTGGTCCTCCAGCATTAATGAAAATTGCATGCTCCAACCAGCAGCTCTTTCTGCAGTACACGACTAAATTACTGCCATTTCTGCTGCATGCTCTCTCAGGTAATCATAGTTATATCTCCGTTAAAAGAAATAATTCAAGAAAAATAAGCCCCAGAGTAAACAGGCATTGCGTGTTGATGCCTTCTGTCATTGGCACTGATGCAGGGGACATATGAAGTACATTGGCTTCTTCAGATGTACTAGAGCTGTCAAGAACTGATGCACATTAACAGATGCAGCCTGACTCAGAGTCTCCTCTCACTTGCTCACTCTTTTCTTACTCTTTTCTCATTCGGAGAACTGGTCTTTTGAGTTATCAGATACTCTTATAACATATGGTTTAATTGACAGAGAAGGTAGTCATAGTTGACCCTTATTTGTGGTTTGGACCAGTGCTTGAAAGGATAATTTATGAAAAGACTCTTGGTCATCATCAGGGGTGGGGACCACTTCATTTATCACCGGATGACAGGTGGTTGAATGTGAATGGTGCTTCTGATTGCTTTTTCTCTGTGCTGGTTTGCAGTGCTTAGTATTTTTTTTGTGTCGCAATCACTGATTGCCTAAAAACACTCCTGACAAAAATATCTGTTTTTGTTTGTTTATTTGAGGAAAACCAGGGAGCTGATAACTGTGTGAGCCTCATGGAAACATCTTGTGTGATTAGTCACTCAGCGGTTATGTAAGCTGAACACCACACAATTTGTTCCCCCATTAGCACTATATTATTCTATCATCCCCTTTCATAATGAGCAAAACTGAAAACAACGAAGCCCTCTTTGTTTTCTCTGTTCTCTCCAAGGCTTGTTTTCTTCTTTCATCACTTTTGTCTTGTGTTGGCCCCTTTTTTTTCCCCTCAGTGTCCACTCTTGTCTCATCTCTCGTTTCTAATCTGTTTCATTTCCTTAAATGACTTTTCACTCTGAAATCAGACACATCTTTTCCCAAACGGCTACTAATCAAGACTTCAATTAAACTGTATTACATATGGGAGTTACTGCTCTTGATATATTACATTTTAGTGTATAATGCTAATAACTGTAGTGTGAATCTTCTTCTTTCAGCTTTTCCCTTCAGGGGTCGCCACAGTGAATCACTTGTCTCCATCTAGCCCTATCTTCTGAATCCTCTACTCTCACACCAACTAGCTTCATATCCTCTTTCACTACGTCCATAAACCTCCTCTTTGGTCTTCCTCCAGACCTCCTGCCTGGCACTTCAAGACTCAGCATCCTTCTACCAATATATTATCATCATTTAGTAAATATACATTTACACATCAGCAGTCGTGTCAATTTAATATGGGACTGATTTAACTACAGAAATTGGGCCCACAGTATTGGTTTTACTGATGTTGAAAAAGAAAAACTCATCTTTTGTTTCACAAAGTGATGCTAATAGTAGTACTCTTGTTTTGAAGGGACAGAGTGTAATGATTTCTGATCCTTATTTTACACAACACATTAATTTGAGCTGGAAAACTTGGTCGGTTCTATTGCAAATGCACTGGATAACATGACTTGCAAGTATAATTTCAATGTGCGTCTTTCAAGAAATCCAAAGTTGAAAGACAATAGGAAAATATTGTACCGCCTTTCACTTTTCATTTTTTAACATCTGTTCTTAGTTCCACTGCCTCGAAAATATCACTATAGACACTGCACAATTAAATTGCCACGTTTTATGGTTACACTGTAAGTGATTTGATTAATTTTGCAGCTCTAAAATGAGTACAAATACACACATAATCCAAAACACAAATACGAGTGTCACTACAAAGGATGACAGAAATTTCACGATTTGGAGAAACGCATGCACAGACCCACACACGTTCATATATTCTCAAGTATGCGTGTCAGACTGTGTTCCCAGTGAGACTACTCCAGCTGGGAGCAGGGAGTCTTTGATTAACACACCATTCCATATGTCAAACTTTATGACTGAAAAGTTTTTGAGCACCGCCAGCCGTCCTGTGTGTGTGTGCACATTACATCTCTCTGCAGCTGCCTGGAAGTTCAATTTTAAAACATTACCCTCATTATTATTAAGCAGCTGCTTGTTTTTAAGCGCTAATGTCAACCAGACATTGTAGAAACAATGACATAAAATCAATTAATGTACTTCCTGTCCCTGTATTTACAATGGAAAAAAAGTATATTGAGTTCATATTTATCTTGAAAAAGAAAACACATATTCTGTACATTGCACCCATGTAAAAACATTTCAAATTTGGGATTCTTTTTCATCTCATTTAACAAAATAGTCATGGTTTGTTTGGAATGAAAACATAAGGCTTGAGCGTACACTATCAGGGGACATGTCCGTCTATCCTTTGACCTTGGCTGGTCTCTGAACAGAAGTCTGAACCATGGCGTTTCTCCCAGCAGGCCACTGGGTGGACCTCCCTGTTTGCTGCCCATTAGCTTCTATAATGACCTCATTACAGTAGGATCTGCCCACATAGACACACAAGCACACACGATAAGCTGGGAGCAGGTGTTTGATTTCACATTGTGTTAAGCTTACATCGCTAACACCCAAATCGGCTGCAACCACCTGTCTCAATATTGTAACCGTACAGAGGTTATCATATCAAGTGAAACTATTATCTCATCTTACAATCTGCATGATTATTCTGTTATGGTTTCAGCTACCTAACAAAACTTGGATGATAGTTTTCAGATTAATGGTCTCGATAAGGGACCAGCAAATAATGGAAAGAGTCAGGTGACTTTATTTCACACCTTTCTAAAAGTCTGGGCTTCGACAAAGTGTCACATGTCATTATGTGTGGTTACGTTGTGTATATGGAGATGTGCATACGTGCACAAAACCTGTTTGTCCAGGTGCAGCCACAGTAAGAGATTTGCCTCCTTATCTCCCTACCTTTTCCTGCTGTTAAATGCCAATTGAGAATCGGTCTTTTAATATACTCAAGAGAATGTGTTATCGCTTGTTTAAACATATATTCTTTCAGTTCCTAGTAATTGTGTTTCTTATCTGACTTCCCTGTGAAGCGATATGAAATTAGACTTCTGATAGCAATAAACCGTATGTGTTTATGTTGGCCTATTTTCATCAGGAATTTAGCACACCTGGATAAATGACCTTGGTGATCTCTCATATGTACAGACACAGGAGCAATTCATTGAGGTCACGATCAGAGGTTAATGGTGGAAGATGAGGCCTCTGGGAAATCCATGAGAGTTGTTTTGCTTTTATTTTTCCCCAACACATAAATAGACATGTAGAAATATATATATATCTATATATTATCTATGCAAGCCATCTTGTCCCAACTACTTGCATTAGGTTCATGCGTTCATTCCATAAAACAGTCTCCTGGGAACTGTTCAGAGACTACTGTAGGACACAGCTCCTGAACATCATAAATGCACTGGCAAGTACAAGAAAACCCTCTTCATCCCACTCCGTCTAGGCACAGAGTTTGCACAGTTCTAAAACAACATTCCCACCTGGTACCAGAGTTGTTCAAACCTTTCAGCACCGTGCTACTTTGTGTCTGATGTACAGGAAAAGCTTGAAAATAAAAGAAAGGTCAATGAACATTGTAACAGACTTTGCAAAACACTGTATACATTCCTATTACTGAATGTAGACATTTTAATCCATCGAAAAGTCTTTATTTGCATTTGTGAAAGAGGTTGTAATGGATGTAAAGGCTTACATCATCCTGCCTACTTTAATCCTAATTAACAACCAGAGTGATGAAGTGACAGATTAGTTGACCTCTGACCCTAAACCATGACCTTTGTACCTCCCTCACTGGCCTCCGTCGATGGACATGGAACATCTTTTAGTGTAAAAAGCCCGGCGCTCAGTCTGTGTGTGCATGAAGAGATGCCAAAACAATAATAAATCAGTGACTGACAGAAAACCTAAATAAACAAACATTATTGAAGGAAAGACACTAATACTGCCTGAGAAAGATCAGCTTTGTCTAATGTTCCTGTGGAGGTTTACTTAAGACGTGCGTTAAGGGACTAAACAAAGCAAATGCAACTGGAGATAGGATACGACATAGCGGTATCAGACGGACACATCTCCTATTATGGCATCTGATAGGATGCAATAACTGCCTTATTTTACTGATGACTTCTGTATTTTATCACACTTGAGTCTAATAAGAGGCACCCTACAGGCAATATGGTTTTGATCTAATATAGCAAAATGTACAATTGTGTCCACATCTATTGTGTATAAAATTACATAGAGCAGATGCATATATATTTTTTGGTGTGTGTTGTTACCAAAGAGCAGCCCCTAGGGGGTGTTTTTGCCTCACACAGATCATACAGATATGTTTCGAGGCTTATGCTAGACAGAAATGAATCCTTGTGCTGGAGAAAAATGTGTATGTCCCAGACTATTGTGTGTCTGTGTTGACACATGTGTTAGGTGAATCCCTGGAGACTGTTTTTCCCAGCAGTGAGCAGAGGGAACAGGATGCAGTGGCACTGAATGGTAGTGGATGGCGATTCATGGCCTCTTCATGTCTTTTTTTTTTTTCTTGTAAATGTAGGATCCCTACTGTCTGTCACACTTCTGTGGCGAGTGAGTGTATACATTGTATGGTTGCATTTGCTTTCCCGTCTTTGTGTGGAGATGCTGCGTGTTCAGGTGGATGATGGTTGACCGTGTGTATGATTTGTATTTTATGGTGGGCTATGCGTCTGTTGTGTTTTGTTTAGTCCCGTTGTTTGTGTGTGTTTCCTGTCCAACTTGTCCCCTCATTTACTCTGTGTGTGTGTTTTCTTCCCTGTTCTTCCTGAGATCCTGGTGGTCTTCTTTTCCCTCTTTTCAGTATTCACTCCTCTCTTCTCTCTTCCTGTCTTTCTTCTTCACTCAGTCTCATTCACATCTACATCCAAACCCACACCCAGTCCCTCCCCCACATTCATGTGTAGTCATCTTTCTCCGTCCCCTGCATGGCTTTGTGCTGCTGCCACAATGCCAGGGGCCAGCCGATGAGGTCACTCTCCACAGGAGAGCTGCAGGCCTGACTGAATCTCGACCATCCCCATCACCGCCATCCTGAACACAGAAGTCTTAACAGTCTCACCTCCCCCAGTACACCAGCGTGGATATCTTTACCTTTCATGCCCACACAGACCGCAAGACATGCACACTAATTTATCACTGGAAAGAAGCACTTATTCATATCAGCCAGTCCGCACACTCACAAGTCTGCAAAGACGGATTCATGCATGTCAACACATGTTTGCACAAACACACCGATATACACATGTGCACAGGTATTTAAAGACGTTTCTCTATCACATCCTCTGCTGTGTTTGAGCCTGTTCCCAGTGGACTCTGGCTTCCCCTGTGATCTTTCCCCACTCCTTGCTTCATTTCATTTACTCTCTAGAAACTGGTGGGTCACGTACTATAGTGAGTGTCTGGAGTCCTTTTAGAAATCTGCATTCTCTCCTAAATGCACCCCAAGAGTCGATCCGTTTTCCAACTAGCAATGATTCATGCCTGCCTTTTTCATCTGCTAATACCATCAATGTATGTGTTTAGCCAGTTATGTTTGTGGGCGCAATTCCTAATGTGCAAGTCATGAAAAGCGTCTCTGTGGCATTTCTCTTCACGTATGCACATACTGTAATGTTTGTCCAGTATTAAAACTAGGGAAACGAGCTGTTTTTCTGGTTTGGTTGACACTCATCAGTCAACTTTTTGTTTCATGTTGATAAATATGGGCGCTAACTGTATGAGTATGTATGACAGTGACCTCCCAGTCAGTGTATGCCCCTGTTGTGAGAACATCATGTTCCTGCAACCCTTCAGTCGCTTTATAGCTCATCCGGGCTTGAAGTACAACCCACTCACTGACCACCACACATTAGCACGGGACAAAGTAGCCCAGCACCATAAAAGAATAGGCAGGGTTGGCCCACTGCCTTCTATTGTATACATCACGTCCACTTTGTCTATGCTACCGTGATAGGTTCCAGTGCACAAGCACAGACAACAGTGTAGTTATAGCGTGTTAATTCTCCCATGACCTCCTTATTGGTTTGTGGTCGTCACTCTGGTTGAGTTTTTTTTTTAAATTAAAGGCTGTCCAAGGAGACATCTCTCAGAGTTGTACACATACTATATATCAAGTTGCCGTATGTTGTGACTGTTAAACAAAAATACATCATTGCAATTGCACATTTGACCACATTCCATGGAATTAGCACATTTACAGGTGGTATTAGTTGGTTGCTCAACACAGGTCTGCAGGCTGTGTCTGAAGCTGTACAACTTTACAGCTGGGAAGACCTTACGTCAGTCAGATGTCAGCTATTGAATGTCAGCTATTTCCCTTTTATGCACCCGGCAACCCCCTTACCTCACTGCCTGGAGTGTTGCTTGATGAGGTTTATACACCCATACAATACAAACTCTCACACACACATGACTTTTATGTCAGTTTTAGCCCCTAGGAGTTCAGTATTGGACACCTCTTCTTTAATTCTCTCCATCTAGTCATCTGTTCATCATTCTTTCCATTTCTTCAGGCTTTGGGGCATTTTCTGTTCTGCCACTCGCAGATTCAGCGCTTATGTACATTTTTTGAGTGTGCAGGTATAATGCGCCATGTTGTGTAAACACCTCTCAGTTTAAGCTCCCACAAAGGACAATTCGTGTCCCAATCCACTTCTCAAATAGTTATCTTGTCCTCGTGCTTGTCCTCTACGAGAGAAAGCACAGGGTGGTGGAGACAGGAGAGGAAAAGACATGCCCCCGGGATAGCGGCATGTTGTGTGATGTTTTAGCGACATGTCAGGATATGAGTGTGTGAGAGAGCTAGGTAAAGAGGTAGAGTTAGGGAGAGAGAGAAATCGAGGCACAACCCTCGACACGTTTACACAATGAATAGGATTGTTTTATGTACAAATCATATGATTTTAACTGGTTGAAAGTGATCCTTTTCTTTCCCCTGTCTGTGTTTGAAAAAGAGAACGTCTCCCCCTTTCATTCCAGTGGCACGTCCCCTGTAGACACATCAGAGAGTCCGAGGCTTAGGCTTGTCAACACCTTATTCAGCCTGACCCTTTTTCCCGTTAAGTGGAGGAAGGAGCTTGCTTTTTCATGCCCTGGAGCAAACAACAAATGAGAAAGGATGCATTATGAAAGTGTGAAAATGCATGACTTTCAAAAATGTTTATCTGAAATGACTATTGAGAAATCAAATCTAAAGGAGTAAGGCCGAAACGTTTTTAGTGAACAGAGTTGAACCGTATTGATCAAATACCAGATGAGTAAAGGGGAGCCTATTGAGTTACAGCAGGACATGTTTATGATATTTTTAGGGTGACATCATGGCTGCATCAGCAGGTGGTATGCATTGGATCAGTAGGTAGGCCTGTAAAATAGCCTTGTAACTTAAACACCAGTTAGACTTTATTTCTGAATATACTATAAGTCTTAGTTTCACCATTATTTAAACTTTAAAGAAATGTATTGATGCATATTAATTTGGATTTTTTTCTGTACCTTCTACCATCCTGCTGTCCTCACACCCATCTTCAAACACACCCTCCTTATTTCTCTCCTTTCATCCTCAGACATGTAAACTCTGCTCCTCACCTCATTGATGCCAACATGAATGTGTGTGCCTGATGGGTATTTTCCAGGCAGCGGAGACAGTAAAGAAATGAGTCTTGACAAACTCCACAAGATTATTATTAAAGCTGACACCATTGCAAATGAGATTGTTGTGCATGTGAGTGACACGGTGTGTGTCACTGTTCATTTGCATAGCCGCAACTGTGATAAAGGTGTTAAATTGATTTTATTGGCCTACTTTGTATGCTACTCACTGCATCTTCTGGCAGTATCTTACCAGCATTACATTCTTCCCCATGAACTCCATTTCTCTCTCTGCTTTTTTTTCCTATTTGAGCCCACACGTCCAAGCCTGTCCTTCCTATTTCCATGCCAGTGACATGACAACGCGAAGAAAGCACTGGCACTAAATACAGTGTATAGTGAGGAGGTGATAAAGGCAATTTACCCGCTCGTGAAGTTGGCGTTGGCAGGCGAACAGGGTCCAAGGTGCCATAGCCAGTTCAGTGTTAGTTCAGCCCGATGGTTTATTTGAGGACTTCTGTTTCAATGAGGCTCAAAGGTTTCAGGAAGGCTACTGACAGTCTCTTTGACTCTTTGCCAAACTTTGTGTTGCTTGCGCAACTGTTAAATATGTTGCTCCTACTTCGTTAAATACATAATTAGGTGGAATTTATCAACAGTTGAAATAATCACAAGATTAATTTGGTTGACATGTCTCTGCGTTGTCATCAACGAGATGTTTCCTTACATCTGATTGGCTTGCTGTGCTACTTACTCGTCTGTCAATAAAATTTCATTAAATGTTGCGGCTTCTAGGCTTTTCGTAACTCATAAAAATGTGTTTCTCCTTCTCTTAGGTGGTCCAACTATTCCAGTTGACGCACAGTTTCACAACAGTGTGCAGGTCACAGAGATCACCACCTTTACACAGATACTCAGACACATCCATACATTGAGTGAACAGGATGCATCCATGTTTACACCCCTTATAAACCCCACAAATCCAGGTGTGTGGGTTTAACAGTGCACTCCTTGCCCTCTGCTGGTTTTTAAAAACAACTTACAGCTTTTAATCACACACCTCACTCTAACTAGACCTCCACGTATGCACATTAACATTAGCCTCCATTATATCTTCGAGGCAAAAATATCAGCTCCCTTAAGTTCTGTTAAGGGTTTATGTTTTTATAGTGCAATAGACCGGCACTAATTATGTGACCACTGTGTTTTGGCGCTTATGATTTTTATCGGACCTGGAGTCGTAGAGTTTAAGGACTAAATCCAAGAGCAGTCTGGGAAAGAGCAGGGTGAGTATGGAGAAGTGAAAGTTCCCTTTCTCTTTCACTGACCTTGGCTTCCTATTCCATCCCACATTGTTGACCATCCCTAAGTATTCATTGCCACCAGCCGTAAAGTGTTATGTCCATCTGTAAACCTCTCGGACCACCTCTGTGCAGCGTGGTTGGCTGCTCCATTGAATTTTCTGTTTGAAGCTTTTACCTGTACATTTTAAAGTAAATCAGAGGGGAAATATTCAGCATTATGTAGCTTTAATGTTAGTAAACACTGATGCACTATCTTTCCTTTAACCACAAGCTATGAACAAATGTGATCAAAAAGTTACAAAAAAACAAAAACAAAATGGGTACATTTTTCTGTTCAAAGCTTTTACTTGTACACTCTGTATGTTAAAGTAATTCAGAAGGGAAATCTTCAGCATTATGTAGCTTTATAGTATTCAATATTAGTAGTACTGTCGTAGTCCGTGTCCAGGGATCAGACAGCTGAGGCTCCTGCCGTTGACTACTGCCCAATCCACAATGCACCTGGCTCCTACGGTAGCCTCTGTGGGTGGTGGGTCCACAGGAGGAGGAGGAAGAGGGGCCCGTGTCGTCCATTCGGGCTGGGCTCCAGGGTGGGGCCCCGGCTCCGCCTTGCCGGGCGACGTCGCTCTTCGTCTTATGCTCGTGAGGGTACTGGAGGGCACTGGGTACTCCAGGTCCAGGGCCCATGGTACTGGAGTGGAGGGTCCGGCCGTTAGTCAAAGCTCGGATACAGGAGGAACAATGCGGTTTTCGTCCTGGATGCGGAACACTGGACCAGCTCTATACTCTCCACAGGGTG
>JAPTHA010000028.1:15079693-15093913 GCA_029814585.1 Gymnapogon annona
GGGGGGTGTGTGTGTGTGTGTGTGTGTGTGTGTGTGTGTGTGTGTGTGGGGGGGGGGGGGTCGGAGGGGCACGTAACAAAAGCTTGAAAAGTGACGTGATAAAAGACAGGAAGACTTGAAGAAAAGAAAGACAGAGGGAGAAGGATTTGAAAGAGATAGATGAGATGAAAGAGAAGCAGAGGCAGAAAGAGATAGCAGAGGGCCAGGTCGCTGCAGGTTGTGTGTGTCTGGGGTCTCCGCTGGGACAGACATCACACAGACGAGATGCATTTGTGTGACAAATAGAGCTGTATGATTAACGAGCTCTCTCCACTCGGTATTAATTAGCCGTGTGAACTCCTGTGAACTTTCCACACAAGGTGCTCTGATCATTTCAACTCCGTTGGAAACACACAAGGACATGTATTCACAGACACACTGATACACAACACACTTAACTGAGCAAAACACACACGCATACATATTAAGTGCACACACACACATACGTTATTACCCCTTTGTGCTTTCTATAGACTTGCATTTGTATCTGTATGTCATACTCAGCTGATTTCTGGGGGTTTTTTTTGTTTGGTTTGATCAATCTCGTGGGAAAACGTTGTCTTCGGGTTTAGGGTTCATCAACAAAGAACTAACTATGGTAAAATGGGAATGGAAAAGGAACAATTTTTCTCACTTCCAATTTTCCTTTTTCCACAGCACATGAAGTCAATTAAAGAGCCGTTTTTCTGCTTTTCATTTTCTAATTTGAAAATGTAAATCGGATGGTTGGACATACACAAACCAGTATCTTATAATAATTTACAGAGAGAGATATATCCGGTTACTCGTTTTTCATTTTTTCCCCAGAGCCCTATGTGCCTGATCAATTAAAAGAGCCCCCATTTTGAACCTGGCTAGATGCTTTTAGCTAACAGCGAAAAAATCAGATGTAACGATTCCTGTGAAATTCCTTTAAAACCACAGTAGGCTTCCTTCACGTCTTTGTTTTTTTCAGATTTCTGTCTTCTAGACAAGTTTGGTTTGTTGTGTTAAACCTACTTTAGCAAATCAGTAGTCGGAATGATGAAAGAAAAATCAGCTTTGGTTCCTTCAGAAAATCCTTTGTTTTTTCTTCGCTGTAGGTGATGAAGGTGACAACTTCTACGTGATTGACCAAGGTGAAGTGGACGTAAGTGGCTGACACGAACACACACAGACAAACTAAATGATTACGTTTATTTATTTCAATGACAGCAAGTAAAGTAAATACAATCCTAGATGATTCCAATATGCCGCACCTCCACACTTGACAGATTTGCAATTCAGTGGAAAACTCACTTCTCTCACCTGGTGTTGAGACAATGAACGGTTGTTTGGATTGCTCTTGTGTTTTGTTCCTTTCAAAGTTCACCTCCACTCCGATGACAATCAGAACGGTGCGCTGTAGACTCCAGCGCACCGTGAAGGCAGTGGAACTGAGAACGTCTTTTGTCTTAGCAAGTCTTAAACAGCGATAGAGTTAAGTGGAGAGGTAAAACAGGAGCTGATGGAAAGTTAAACAGGAAGTGACCTTATCAGCTTACAGAGGTTGGTACAGAGACAGTGGATATGGAAAGAGAAGCAGGTTTGTGTGGTTGGCCAAGCATGTTGATATAGTCTGCCTACCTGAGCAATGGGGAAAAAAAGGGTAGAAACGCTGCCTTGATAAACATACATTTTTTACACGTGGTAGTTTTGTCAGTTGTTTGAAAGATGTGTTATTTTCTACAGAAGTTGGGCAGGCGTGCTATCCCATCCATTAGACCAAGTGTGTGATGGTAGTGTTTAACATCTCATTTACTATAAAGGCTTTAATGTTTTGCACCAGAAAATGGTAGACACATTGTCTAAGTGTGGTTTTTAGCTCTGCCTAGACACTGTTATTCCATAAGGTCCAATGTCCCAAGAATGACACCCAACAATACATCTGACATGTAATATGGGTATTAACCCATAAAGACCCAAAACATCCACAGGCGACCAAAGGCATCTACAGATTTAAACCGCTTAATAACTTCTGATCCATGAATCCTGTCCTGGGTAGTCCGCAGGTCCTTACAAAATCTTAAATTTGTGTGTACAAATTAAGGCCTTAATTATCCTTAAAGTGACTATTAATCCTTCAATTTGCCTTAAAACTGCCACAAGCACAATAAACAAAGTTGAAATATTTTCTTACATTGTACAGTGACATCTTTGTAAACATTCTGGCAAATTTGTAACTACTGTTCTGCATTTTAGCACAACAGAATTTCTAAGCAAGTTGCTTACGTTCTGCTATAAAATTGTCATCTTGATGTTTGTTATTTTTCAGCGCTTTCAGTTCCATTATGCGCAAAACTATTTGCAATGTGATCACACTTATTGCTGCCTTGCAGATGAAAGGTCTTAAATTTGATTAAAGTGGCCTTAAAAAAGGCCTTAAATGTATCTTTCTTAAACCTGCAGATACCCTGCCTATGAATACGTGCCAATAATTGGTGTAAAATATAGTTTGACATCTTTTCATGGTCATCAGATTTGACCCATTTGGACGTTGAGTGGCTCTGTAAGTACCATAGAAACACTATTATCTTACAGGGGTGTTGGACTCCGGTCCTCGAGGGCCGGTGTCCTGCACGTTTTAGACGTTTCCCTCTTCCAAGCACACCGGGATGCGATGGCGTCATTACCAGGCTTCTGCAGAGCTTGGTGATGAGATGATCACTGATGGAAGAGGGAAATATCTAAAACGTTTATGGTGAGGACTAACACAAAAGTAACAGTGGGTGTTTAAGGGTTAATAGATTCTGAAATTCTTACTTTCAGCATCACTAAGCTTTTACTTTGTCCTCTGGAACTGAGCTTGAAGGTCCACACCTACCTCTCAGTCATGATGCTCGCTCTTCATCCATCCCCCTGTCTTTAAAGACAGTTGCTACCTCCCATCCACAGCTCTGGCACTAAACTACTTCAAGCTAAGTGCTAAGTTATTAAAGTGTAGAGATGTCTCTCATTAGACATGGGTGTAAATCTGCCGACATCCCATAAACTGCCTGAAAGCTGACAACCACCACCACTGATGTAAACACCCCACCATGTCTGCACACAAATGTATTCACTTACAGACATGACCCTGTATTTATATGGGCGAACCACAAAATCTGTGATTTGGTAAACAGAGGTCTTGGAAAAAAAAATGTTTGTAGTAATTTTATCTTCATTTTTAGCAATTATTTCTTAAGAGGATCTTTAAAGCAGACATAGCATTTTGAGTGGAATTAAATAAATACTGCCAAATACACAACAGAGACCCCCCCCCCACACACACACACACACTCACACACACGCACACACACTAACAGCCCACAGGCATTCACAGCGAATTGCACTCCTAGTAACTACAAACAGAAATACACAACAACACTGCCTGCTTATCCACCATCCAGCACTTGTGATTTGCTGCTTCTTAATTACCACCAGATTCCCACAGTTTACTGTACATATTCACATATTGAGTATTCAGTGACAGATGCAACAGTGCATACATTGTTCAAGACTTGAATTATTCCTTTTTTACCGTGAGCTTTATTTCCCCTTAGCGCAGTACTGATTTGATGCAATAGACATGGTTTCAAACTCCTAATTCAGTCCTTATGTAATCCTTTTTTTGGGGGGGGCATTTTCCCCCCCTTTAACTATACACTTGAAACATTTACTCAATATTGGTTGTTTGAACTGATGTTTTGGCTCTGTACCTGACCAGCCATAGCATGTGTTAACCTTATGGTACCGTATCTACAAAAATTAATATTGAGAAACGTCACAAAATCCTGCCATCTTCTAGCGTAACGCTGTCAGAAAATCCATATGGCTGAGCCGTCTGAGGTTGACGTAACTGTAGCCTGTGTTCACCATCTCTTTGAAGCTTTCCCAGTTTATAGTGAGGGATGAGTCCCCTGTGGTCTACTGAGCTTCAGATAATGGCTTGAAACAATTCTGGCAATTCACAACAACCGTCAAAGGGATAAACCCTCCCCCTCCCTCCTCCTTTCTCTCTGCGTTATTAAGTCAACAAGATCATGGATAGTGCGCCGACAGGTGAAACCGTAACGGCCCCAGAGACGCGGCGAATGAGTCTCAATGAGTCCGTATTGTCCGTAGAGCTATAGTAGCTGGCCTAAATCGGGCAGTCTTTGAGTGGCTGCTAGTGACCGATCATGGGAGAGTGCATGTTTGTCTTAGTTCTGAGAGGTGGCCCGCAAAGACAGCAGCAGCTTTTCTTTCCATCACTCTAAAATCAAAGGGAGTGTCTTAACAAGACAGGACAGGGGAAATAAAAGGGATGGATGAAGAGATAGGAAGGATAGAGGGCCTTTTAGAGGGTCTCATTTGAAGGCTTAGAGGGGATCATATACTTAGGGACAAGCCGAGTGAGCGTATCAAACATCCTGGAAACTGAGGAGGGGGGATAAAAAGGGGTGGAGATGTTGTCTTAGGATGTAGAGAGAAGATGAAACAAGCAATTACATGTTGGACAGTTCACAATCAAGTAGATTGTGAACTGTCCAAGTGTGCTAAGAACCTGACAGAAGCTCTGTTGACAATCGCCGAGAAATGTATTGCTAGAAAATGGAAATTAGACACTCCCTTCCAACCAAGATGTGGTTAGAAGTCAACAGCTGCGTGTCCCTGGAGAAAATAACCTACTGGATGAAAAAGAGAAGTAGGAGGTTTTATGAGATATGGCAACCATTCTTAAGCTAGATGGAAAATTTGACAGCGCACCACATTGTTTCAGCTCTATATACCTGAGCAGCAGAAGGTGTGAGGTCAACATAACAGTATGTCTCTCTGTGACTCAGGCGGTTCACTTATTTATGGTTTTGTTTTGCTTTGTTTTGTTTCATCTGCTGTATCTGATCCTGCCATTGTGGGTCTGGAGTGTTGTCTTGTGGTGTAGAAATGTAACTATAATATTGTCTAATGAAAAATCTAAATAAAATATAAATAAAAAAAAGAATACTTGATTGTGTGCAATAACATTCTCTCTGTAACTTAATCCTGTGTTTCTAGGTTTATGTGAATGGGGAATGGGTGACCAGTATTGGAGAAGGGGGTAGTTTTGGAGAGCTCGCCCTCATCTATGGGACTCCAAGAGCTGCCACCGTCAAAGCAAAGACTGACCTCAAACTATGGGGTATTGATCGCGACAGCTACCGGCGCATTCTTATGGTACGTACTCAATGAATCATACTCCCTCGTTAAGGCTAGATAACACATGTTAAGTGATGACACTTGTTACTGTGTTTGCACATAATGTTATTGTGGTACAGAAATTCAAAAACATTCCTCACTTTGTAAGACAGTCAGTTGCGATAATAAGTCTGTAGCGGAAGTAGAAAAATGCCACTTCATACACTTTGTTTGAAATTAAATTAGATTAAATGGAGAATTTTGTTTAGCTTTTTTAAAAAAAAAAATCCATAACTGATCAGCATATTGCAGCGGTAGAATATTGTCCAATAAAATTCCAATATCAGAGTTTTGCCCCACCTACATGAATACATGTTACTGTAAGTATGAGACGTCTGCACATTAAGAGTAGTACTAGTAGGGTGAGGATGATGTATTATGTCTACTTCTATCTCTCTGCCGATAATAAAACAAGACGCCAACACTCAGAACATGCAGAAATATTCAGTGAAATATGTCAGCACAGTAAAAAGATACTTGAGCGTGCTCCTTCATCTTTATCATTTGTGGTTCATAGCATTTCCTGTTTTCTCCCACTCAGCCTCTTAACACTCCTTAAACGTGTAAATACTCAAAATAGGTACACGCATGCATACACACTCATGAAAACCATCTCCACCACCCAGAGCGCATACTCCCATAGTGTCTCCTGGTCTGTTCCTAGATGAAGTAAGAGGGAAAGAGGGATGGTGCGAGGGAGGCCTGGGGAGGAGACAGGGGGTCAACTCTAATGCCTCCGCACACACTTGCCGCTCCAGGAGCTTATCTTGCAGGAATGTCTAAATGTTTAAACTGGAAACACAAGGTGCTCTGCCCTAGCTGTCATACTTTTACATACACACACATTTTAGGTGCCGTTAGAATAACATATTACTCAGTGTGCGTCTGCCTCAGGAGTCTCCATGCCTAACAGAATACTTCCTTAAATGCTCATTACAGCTTCGTACATATAAAAGAAATCTGCAATTAACCTGGCGGATAACCATATGCAACTGGTTCTTCATGTGCAGTGGAGTTGCTGCTTGGTGTCATACAGTTTAGAATCCCCCAGTGGTGGAGGAACGTCGGGCCTTTCAAGCTCAGTGTAATGTTGGCACTGGTCTGCCCAGCACTCATGTCATCTCTGGAGCGCATAGTTGAACCGAGGGCACAGTCTGCCCTGGTAACCTCTCTTTGTCGGGATTCTCTTCAGCTCTCATTCCTTCATTCCTCCGTGCAGAAGCAGCAGGCAGAGATGTGGTGAAGCAGAATTCAATTATGGGAGCCTGTAGTTAATTATTGCAGTCAATGATTTGTAAAGCTGTTTTTGTAAAGCGTGGTATTCTGGCAACAGCTCAGGCCAACGCAGTGAACAGTTGATGTGTGTGTTTCCCCGGCAAAAATTATGCTCCGCGCCTGTGTCTGCAGATAGTTAGTCTGGAGCTGGGGAAGGTGCACTGTTGTCAATTTCACCATCATTGTTTCATTGTTTGCACATCTGTTTCTTTTCTGTCGTGCATCTCAGCTGCATCTTCAAAAAGGGGAAACTGATAAACGTCATTTGGCCGATTCATTTTTCAGTCAGTAATTTGAAGTCGGTGAATATATCTACAGAGCGTTCTCTGTCTTTTTCACTGTACAAGAAACCTGCTGCTATATTTTGTCGTTATGTTAATATAGAATTATCTTTGATTAAAATGTACATCAGTTGGTTTACTTATCCCTTACTACTAATTAACAGGAATTGTATCGGCAACAGGTTCAGCATATTGATAGCATATAATTAATAGCATATTTTAATTTAATCAGCCTAACCTCATACGTGATTATGTGCTTTCATATTTGAGGATGCATAGTTTATCATATTTAGTCTTTGTGACATTAGTTTTCTACATCAGCACATAAATAGCACACCCATGTATGTATGGAAGACTGTTACAGAAACCAAGTAAATACGTATGGTGTGAAATATCTGAGCTTTAAATGAAAGATATTTTGATTACAGACATTTCAAAAAACAAGTAAGGTAATGATTCAAAGAAAATTTTTTTAGAATACATTATGAGTTGTTTTAGCCTTTCTGTAAAGAAGATGCCCGTCTGCTTCACAGATGTACATTGTTATCCCAGTTGTTTGTACCTTATACCACCACCCAATGGCAAGAAAGGATACACAGCAATGCCCTAGTCAGGATTGTTTCAAACACAGAGCATTCTGATATCAGTTTATGTAATAATGTGGAGGCGTCTGTGATTGTCACATAAAACCTCGGAGACCACCCCAACTTTCCCTCCTCGTCTTCTGAGGAGTGCATTTAGTAAATAATGTAACACCAGTCCCTGTGATAAATACACACTCTCCATTGTGTTGCCGCCAGTCATACAATACCTACATTGTTGTGTCATCTTGGTATCTAAACACGCGTAGCTACAGACAAAGCCATTAACAAACTGACAGACCACTGTCAACAAATAGAACCCAAGACGGAGGAAGACAGGAAGAAATGATACCAAGAAATGCGGAGGGATGTGAGGGGTGTATGTGTTTGGCATTGGACGGAGATGAAGGTGATGGAGATGGGGCGTAAGGTGCGGTTGGTTTAGTCTGGCTCCTTTCCACACCTCAAGTCTTTGATGATTCTACCTCAAAGACAACGAGCAGACACAGAGGCTGGTTCATCCTTAACCACGGGAGGAGCGAACACATAGGGGCTAACAGCAGTCGAGGGAAGTTTTATGAAACGCATCAGGCCCTCCCAAGTCGACAGGAAGGAAAGTGAAGAAAAGCCAGATAAAAAAAGTTTTTGATTAAACAAAAAACCAGTAAACTGGAAATCTAAGAATCTGAAATTTTACAAAGTATTCATTTTCCTTCTGTCTTTTCCAGTAAAAGCCCTGTGTACTGCCATCAGTCTGGCTCCCTCAGCCCTCCCCTCCTCCAGCTGCATAAATCAGATCTGCTCTGTAAATGTAATGTCGTGTATTCACCGTAAGCCTTTAAGCTCGGCGGGCCTGTCTGAGGAGCTCTGTGGGGAGACCTACTCCACATCGCTGTGTGCACTTCACTTATGGGATGGTGTTGCAGGAGTACAGTATACATGTGTGAGTTAGTGTTTGCTTGCTTAATGAGCATGACGTTTCATCTTCAGAGACAGTAACGAAGCATAAGTGGCAGAACTAAAAACAGACTGCACACGCCGCGCACACACTCCGATGTGAGCACGCGCACACACTCGAATCATTTATCCAGGAGGGAGGCGATGCAGGCTAGAATTCCTTTAATCAAGTTGTTTACGATTTTGAGTTTGACGTTGGCTCACTTGGGAACATTTTCTCCCCTTTTAAGACAAAATGTGAAATTATATGAAATTAGAGGCAGCAGTGGGACTCAGGCACTTATGCACTAAAGACACCCCAAGCCTCAATATATCATTCCCATATGCAAAGGCAGACGCAGGGCAGACAAGATTGTCCCTCCTCACTCCCGTTCTCTTTATGTTAACCGCTCTGAGGGGTTCTGTGCAACGAAGGAGTAAAAGAGAAATGCAGTTTGGGAAGGGGTCCTCTGGGTCTGGACTTGTCAGGAAGCACCTGATGTTCATGGCAGAGGCAGAGAGGGGAAAGTCCCCTGCCTGGTGGGTGGGGTGGGCCACACACATGCAGCGTACATTACCACGCAGCTTATACACACACCTCCATAAGCGTGACCCCGTGAACTCGGCGATTACTATTAATCATCGTTTAGATTGTGCTTTGATTTTAATTTTCGTGTTTCCATCATTTACGGGTGCAGAATGTGGTTTGACTATACTTGTATTTGTTTGTTAAACTGGGATTTTGCGTCAAGACCAGTCGTGATATATGAAATGTGTCAATTACAGACGACAAGTTATGAGCCTCTGAAGAGCAGCATGCAGCCACGTGTGCAAAATGAGTTCACAATGAGACCAACACCTGTAAAATTAAATTAAATAGCGAGTCTTACACGTACCATCTGGGGTAAAAAGTAAGTGACAGGATTACAAATCTGTCCGTCAACTGTGGTCCTAAACCAAGTATAGTATTTAATGTGACCTCAGTGTGAACATTCGTTGGAATGTGAGTTTTACACCCCTTCAGATCGACACTTGTCACAATGTGCTCCACATGCTGGTTGGAGTGACGGAAAAGTTTGTTTTCATTCTCACTGTTGTTACCATCTGCTCACAGTTTGGTAGATTCCAAGGTACTTCTACTTATAAATGAAACTTTTAACACCGACTCCAGTGCCTCCATGTTCACTTCACGACAACAACGGGCTTTGTGATGTCATGCTTCTTTTTCCGCATGTGGGTCAGCTCAGGATTGCAACCAGTTCACATTAGAGTCTTGAGTTTAAAAGACATACCCAATGCCAAACACCAGAATCAGATCTTTGCGGTAAGCCCAAAATATGCATCAACGCTATGTGAGCAAAGACAGTGTCTCTCCTGCCTTTCTATAGTCGTAACAGTGTGCAGCAAACACCAGTAGCACAGAACTGGTATCTACCAACATCAACATATAAACACACCACAGACACATAAACTCCATGTGACTTCATTAGCATTAGGACGCTCACTACAGCTCCTATTAACAGCCCACGGATGTTGGCAATCATAAAGGATTTGGGAGTGCAGTACATTACATGACTGGCGTTTTGAGATATTAAAAATCCAAAGATGTGCTGTTGTTCCATGTCTTGTCTGTCTTTGTTACAGGGCAGCACACTGAGGAAGAGGAAGATGTACGAAGAGTTCCTCAGCAAAGTCTCAATCCTTGGTAAGTTGACTTTTTTTTCTATATGTTTACTGCCACATGTTCTGTCCAGAGTATTGTTTTTTTTAATGACCATGGTGTCTTTTATGAGTATTATTACTGTGTGCTATTTATTTATTATTGTATGGATATTTATTGCTTAAGCTATTACTATCTTATATTGCTGTTTAGATTTTAAAGATTTTGATTCTGATCACAGGGCCGCGGGTAATCATTTCGTTCTGTTGTGTTTTTTACTAAAGCACCTTGAACCGTAAATCCTTACATTTCCCCACTTTTAGGAATATGCTGACACATGAGTACGTTTGCACGTCTGTGCAGTTTCATGCAAGTTGTTTCACAGAGTCCAGAGTGCAGGCGGTTCACAACGTATACTGTAGATTAGTCCATTTCAATACAGGCACACGTTGTTACCCAAGACCTACGGCCCAGTCAAATCCGTGTGTACAGAGTTCTAATCTTCTCAAACTTTTCATTCTAACACCAGTCACACTTTGCACTATCACTGCCGAGACAATTGGGGAAAATAGGGGAGTTGAGTTAATCTTCTCTTTCCCAGTGGAATTTGGATAACGGCAGCCTATACATTGCCGTTCAATTAGGAGGAACGGAGAATGAGATTCATTCAGACTCTGAAAACGAGTTGCAATTGGAACTGACATCTCATCCCCTTCCACTTGACCGTGTGTGTGGTGTATAGAGTAAGGCCATGCCCCCTGTTCAGAGTTATTAGCTGGCTGAGTAAACACATACACTCAATTCAGAGTCTTTGGAGAAGGTCTCTGCAAGGCCCACTCTCTTTTCATTCTCCTTTTCTGTTCTTTCTTTTTTTTTTTTTTGACAGCCTTGTTGGAGCCTGCATTGAAATACTCGCCTCTCTTCATACGGCTTTTCCCCTCTTCATTTCTCTTTCTGTCGCTTTCCTTGTCTTCTCTTCCCTCTCTCTCTGAATGGGAGGAGGGATTGGAGGCGGGTGTGTTTTTGTTTGTCTTTGATTTTTGAGATAGCCACGAAATTGGTTACAAGCCCCTTGATGTTGTGGCGTGAAGAGGGGAAAAACAACACGTTCTTTGTCACACGTTCACACACAAAGGAGGCTTCATCATCCCAATTGTCAATCCCCAGTGTGTGCACGACGTATACGTGTGAGGCAAGGTGATCTAAGTGGGTACAGGCCCTGCGAAGCGTGAAATGTAGGTTCTCTAGTCAGCACATTTGTGTATCGTGTTACCTGCCGTGCCGTTAAGGATCACCTCAACGGGACCTGCCGCCTTTAGCTGGCAGCCAGACAGAGGACATCCATCTGGGACCGGCAGACACCACGGCCCCACCATAGGGGACACAGGACACCTCCAACCTACCAGACTTCACCTTAGTTAATCCTAAGTACATACACATTTACGCTCACATATAGACACACACTGGGATCAGTTACCAAGCACCTCCGGAGACAATACAATGGGACAAAGCTGTGCCTTCACCCGCCCTAACTCTCGTCTTAGTCGAATCAAAACACCGAATCATTCTTTCATGTAGACAAAGCCAAACATAGGGATTGTTTCACACATTCCACCACTGATGGAAGGGCAGTTGAGATTCGGAAACAGTAGCCTATTCAGTTTTATAAAATCTAGTTAAAAATAACTTTTCTATGTGATGGCGACTCATTTATTAGTTATGTGCCTTTTTACTAAAAATATCAATAGATCTGAGTGGCTTAAAACTTCTTTGGTTGGAATGTTTCGCCCAGCGAAGATGTGTGACTGTCTGTGTTTTTGGTTTCTGTATGAATACCAACAGCTTCTAGAAATATCTCAGTCTGACCACGTCACTGTACATGTGGTCGGACAGTTGGAAAGACAGCTGTCGCCACTGACTTTTAAGATCAACAGAGCTGAGAGATAGATCGCATCACGGGTTTCTGCAGGTCTCGTTCATAAATGGTGTGTTTGTAAGGCAGTGTTAATGTTGTTCATTAATCACTTTAACCCACAGCAAGAACCATCTACCGAATTAAATACTTGTTTACCTACTAATCCCATCAATACATGTAAATAATTGGTGTAAAATACAGTTCAATGACAGTGGATGGAGAAACTGGAGTTTTCAGCAAAGTTATGTCCAGTTAACTTTGCTGAAAACTCTGTTTTCCTTCAGTTTTCCGTGTTTCTGATATAATAACTTTTGAATTTACTTTGAGTTTTAATGAATAACTACATGATCAGTGGATTAAATGTAGAAAAATACCTGATTTTCACTGAAGAAAAGCAAAATACAGAGGATAATATTAAAATAAATGCTGATAAATAACTTAAGAAAGGTTAAATATAGATTAAAGAAATAATTTGAAAACTGCTACAAAAGTAGTGCTGGGTCTTTATCGGTTAAATTTTTTTTTTTTAAAAAAACTCAAACCCAAGTGGAGAAAAATATGATAGTATTCAGATTTTGCCAGAATTTGTCACATTTCAACCCTAATAAACATTACTCCTATTCATTGGATTGAATTGCCAAATGCTTGACAAGCATAGAATGCGCTGACTTTAAAAAATACTTCACTGTTTCCTGATCCACGAGGCTCCATGAGAGGATGGATGAAGCAGGAGATTGGAACTGTAATGGTCCTTGATGAATGACTGGATTAGTCTGAGGTGGGAATTAAGGTTTCTAGTGGCTTAGTGGATGAGAAAAACGAGACACGGGGCTTCGTGCAAGAAAAATGTTGTTTTTAATATGATGGACGTATACATATGAGCTTAACGTGTCAGATTCAGCAAATGCCTGTTACTTCTAAATCTGTAAATGACCGACATTAACATGATCAATTTAGCCATTTAGTTTCAAGAAACTCTGAAGTGTATATTGTTTTTAACTCAAAAGGTACTCAAGGTTAAGTAATCATGCTATCTGGACCATGCAGACATTGCATATGTATCTGGTTTTTACATTGTCTCAGACCTTTAATACACACAAAATAGGAAAGGAGTACAATAATACAGTATATGTGTAAACTGGACAGTCACAGTCAGTGTGTTGTTAACGATGTGTGTATGTTTTCCTTTCAGAGTCTTTGGATAAGTGGGAACGTCTGACAGTGGCTGATGCTCTGGAGCCTGTTCAATTTGAGGATGGAGAGAAGATAGTGGTCCAGGGAGAACCCGGAGATGACTTCTTCATTATCACAGAGGTGAGGAGCTCTTCATGGGGAGGCTTTCTGCCACATTTAACATTTTACACCTTTTACAAGGCATAAGGTGTAAAAATAGCTTCAGCTGTTGTGAGGTCAGTGCAACATTATGCTGAAATTAAACATGATTTTCCAGATTTTCAGTGGGAATTGTTTAGTCAATTTAAGAGGTAATTGGAGAGTACAAACAAAGTATGCAGTCAGAGGCTCAAACAAACTGACAGTGCATATCAGGGAAAGCTTACAGGTTTGACTGATCAGTGTTATTTCTTCTATCCCTGAAATCAGTAATGCATTCTGTATAATGATTATAAATCATTGCAGGTGGTGTGTGAATGAAACTCTTTTGAATATCCATGGGGTCACATTTTCCACTGGACCCTGAAGTCTGTCTACTAGTGAATCTGACTAAACTCAAATTGTCTAAGTGTGAAAAAACTGACAGAAATTCTGTTGGAAATCTATAAGAAATGTATTGATAGAAAATGGAAATTAGACTCCGCCCCCCTTCCAACCAAGATGTGGTTGAAGAAGTCAACATTTGTTTGAACCTGGAGAAAATAACCCACTGGATGAAAAAAAGAGGTAGGATGTACTACAAGATATGGAACCATTTATAAACCACATGGTAAATTTGTGTGCTGGTAAATGGGGTAGATGGGGTATGTAGAGCTGTTCAGCTCTACATACCCCAGCAGGGTTTGTGGGGCTTAGTAGGTGTGAGGTCAACATACTGTATGTCTCTCTGTGACTGATGTGGTTCACTTCTTTATCTGGGAGTTTTTGTGGAGTTTTTTGCTTGTTTGTTTTGTTTGGTTTTTGTGTTTTATCCACTGTCTCCGACCCTGCCATTGTGAGTTGTGAATGTCGTCTTGCAGTATATGAATGTAAACCTTAATATTGTTCAATGATAAATCTAAATAATATAATATCCATCCATCCATCCATCCTCTACCGCTTATCCGGGGCCGGGTCGCGGGGGCAGCAGTCTAAGCAGGGAGGCCC
>JAPTHA010000028.1:15139211-15149655 GCA_029814585.1 Gymnapogon annona
AAAATTACACATTTGATGTAACCACAAGTTAAAGACTGTGTGAAAAGGAAATATGTGATCGTGTTGAACCATAGTGGTAATGTATTAATGGAGCTCTTGTGCATTGCAAAATAAATAAAGGATAAAAGGGAATAAACATAAATAGTCACCAAGTGAACCATAATCATGAATCAAACCATGGACATGACATAAAGTATGCATATTTGAAGAAAGCCAGAATCAATATACAGTGACTGATATTGAATTAGATTTCATAATCAAGAATGTGTACAAAGAACTGTTCCCAGTCTATGCTTTAATACTGTTTATTCATCATCATAGACTTAAGGAAACAGGAGGTTATCGAACATAAAGACAGTCAGCTGGTTAATACTGTTAGAGAGTCTAAAGTAAATTAAAAGGAAGTAAAAAGTGAGTCATGTAACTAAGGAAAAAGTAGACAGGACCGGGAAGTCATAGGTAAAAATTAATTTTATTCAATATTTCTATGTGCAGGTAAGCTTTATTTTATTTTATTTTTGTAAGGGAGTAGCAAAATACATACAAAACATGTATGGTAAACAAATGGCATATACACCTCTTGTGTAACCATATTAATATACATTATCCCATCTATTATTCTCCCTTTCATTTTACAATGTGGAAAATAATAGCATCTGAACAAAAGGATGTCACTCTTCTTCGATTTTCACAAAATTAAAACATTGTAAGAAATTTCAACTATCCAAATAATTCCCAGCTGGTACTTAAGGCCATTTAACAAAACATAATTAAAGCAGTTCAGGCCTCCTTAAGCCTATATATCTAATCCATTTTGACCACCATTTCTTACATTTCTCTGATTGTAGTTTTAAAGCAAATGTCAGTCTTTCCATAATATAGATATCATGAACAGTTCTTTGCCAGTCCTCCAGTGTTGGTGCGTTGGGTTGTAGCCACTTCCTTGTTACAGCTTTCTTTGCTCCAATCAACAATATCTTCGTATGTTTTATTTTAATGGAAGAAAAAAAAAGAATACATGTAAGGAATAGAAAACATAAGCTCAAACACAGTACCGGCTTATATCTTTTAGATGCAAACGCGTATAAAATGCAAAGATTACATGAGCTCAGTAGAGAGGTGTGCACATGTGGTGCTGCTGCAGAAGGCAGGACAGAACCTGGATGTGAGGGTGCTGGTGTGTACAGGAAATGTGAGCTTTTCCAGGCTTGCGAGCTTAGCAGGAGTTGGGCTTTATTCCAGGATCCACCAGCAGCAGACGGTAGGTGCTGGGGGCTTTATTACTTTTCCTCAAGCAGCTCACCCTAATCCCAGAGCTGAGGGACATAAAAGTTCCTCTCCTCCGCACTTCCCGGCTATACACCCAGCTTATTACCCCAGGAGGGAGTCTGATAAAGTGATCCGAGACATGAAAGAGTGAAAGGATCAGACCGACATTAGCTCTGCAAGCCAGTGGGGTAAGGGATGAAAGGAATAAAGGAAAGATTAAAAAGAAGTAGTGGAAGTTTGATTGATTTTTTTTTTTTTAACTGACATGTTCAGCTTCATTAATAAGGAAGGAGGTGAGCAAGGCAGAGGAAGGAATCGGTATTAGTAGTGTGCAGTGCGGCTTCACCCTTGCAGGGAAAAGAGAGCAATATGTCACGGCTGGGAAAGACGGCGGAGGGAGCATGGAGCCCAGGAGAGTGAGAGGGAGGAGTGTGAGTGGGCTGAGCGGTGAAAGTGCAAGGAGATGGAGAAAGGGGAGAAAAAATGAGAAGAAAAAGGGGAAGGCATGAAGTGGACTCAGGATGTGGGTAATCGGCACCACAGCAAGAGGGGGCAGACAGGGCAGCGCTAAGTGGACATGCTTTAATAAACAATGCCAGAGGGGGACGGGGGGCAGACAAGGTGTGAAGAGGGCTTCTGAATAGAGTCTGTGTGTGTGTGTGTGTGTGTGTGTGTGTGTGTGTGTGTGCGCGCGCATGTGTGAATGTGTGTATGTGTGAGGGTCTCTGAATGTGTGCGCAGTTATCCAATACAAAAGCTCTCCTGGTGTGAAACATGGGCTGCTGGAATTCTGGGCCTTTTGCAGAGGGCAAACTGTGACTTGACTACCCACAATGCACGAGGTCAGAGTTCAAGGTACAAGGGGTTACATGGGGGATGTTGCTTGTGGTGCAAAGTGGCGAATGTTGAAAGCATTTGAAACCTATAATTATCTCCCAACGTTCTCAAGCGTGCTTTCAAGATTTGATGATAATGAAGAGTTTTAGGGGGGTGTGTGACTACAGGAAGGAAGTTTAATATTTAAAAAAAAAAATCATGTTTTTAGTGTTGTGTTATTAATGAATGAATGTTATTTTTTAATCTGTAAAATAGAATTGCGGTGTTTGTTGCTACCTTAGAAAGAACTATTTATCATTACAGAAGAAGTGAAACCTGTTTGTATAGATTTTGTTTTATAGATTTGCACAGTGTTTCAGAATGGACGACAAGTTTTTAGATGAATTATAACATTTCCATCTAGAGCATGGGCCAGGAAGCTATGGCTCGGGAGCCAGATGTGGCTCTTTTGATGACTGCATCTGACTCGCAGATAAGTTGAAAGGGTCAACAGGAGGAGAGGAGGTATTCAAGTCTTTCATTTATTTCACTAAAGAAAAAAAAATCTACAGACGGATAAACATATAGCGTTGTGCACTGATGGTGCTCTGTGTATTATATTTATTGTTGGTCAAATCCAGTATAGCAATGTTATTAAAATGAATACATTTTGACTGGTGCTATTCACTTATTTATGTGGGTTTTTTTCCTTGTACCTGTTTTGTGTGTTTTTTTGTGTGTTCCTCATCTGTGTGTCTTTTGTCTGTCGTCTCTGATTCTGTCATTGTGTGTTGTGAATGTTGTCTTGTAGTGTATGAATGGATCTGTAATATTGTCTAATGAAAAATACAAATAAAATGTAAAAAAACCCAAAACAATTATTGGACATTTTTGGTCTTACTTGAAAATTCACAAATTAAGCTGTATTCAGTGTTAAAAAAAATCATATGGCTCTCACAAAAAATATATTTAAAAACGTGTGGCTTTCACGGCTCTCTCATCCAAAAAGTTTCCCGACCCCTGATCTAGAGTAACTATCTCTTAAATAATATGCTCAGAACAGACAAACACACGCTATTTGTCTTTTTTCCATTTATAACAGCTACTGTCTGGAGAGATGAGGTGACAAGCATTCATTGATTTGCATCTTCACTACTACTATGCCATTAAATATTACACAATTGACCTTTAAATAAAGTATATTATTACAAGTCTAAGGTTGGTCAATAGGCCCCTTTTCACTGCAGGAACTTTTCCAGGAACTTTCAAAACCCTGCTGCTTTTCCATATTAATTACTTGGGCAAAAAAACTATCCCTCAACTGCAACCTTTCTCAGTAAACGATTCTAGTAGGAAGGTGGTACTTTTCAAATTACCCAGAATTCAGCTGTGTATTGGACAATGTTGATTGGTGGATTACACTTGTACATTCCGCATCACGTTTGGCTGGCATTGATCCACTTTTCAGCAGCAAACTGTATTGTGTGTTATGATTCTGAGATTGTCAAGCTGTCTGTGTGTGTCCTGTGACTTTTACTTTTTCCACTTCCTGTCGGGTCTAATGTGTTTTTCCCTCATGTGTGTTAGTTTCACTCCTACGTCCCGCTTCCACCTGTTCCTTGTCAGTGATTATCCTCAATGCCGGTCACCTGCCTGATTTTCCTCCCTATATAAGTCTGTGTCTGAGTCTTCGTCAGTCCGTTGCATGTCCCTGCTTTGCCTACAGCGCCGATTCTGTCCTGTCGAGTGTGTGAATCCTTTTGTAAATATCATTGTGATAGAATTGTTTAGTCTTGTCAGTCTTGAGTTTTTTGATTCTAAATTGGTAAAGCTATCCTCTTAGAGCGCTTTGATTTCGTTAGAAGAGAAATGTGGTTAAAGTTAACATCCAAGAATTTTTTTCCTCTCTTTAGAGTAATTTTGATTTATGGTTATTTGTACTTTATTTTTCCCGTGGTGGGTTTTTTGTTAAAGGTTAAGAATAATAATATTTTCGTGTTTTTTTTAAGCGGCCCTTTTTGTTATTTCCAACAACTAAGTCTGTTGGTCTAGTAAAGTTACTGGTGGCATGTTCACACCTGAGCTTCAAAATAAAACTTAAATTATTTTGAAAAGAAAGGTCTGGGTTGTCCTGTCACACACGTTTCTAACATTGTTTATTTTATTTCTGCCTTTTTTTTTTAAATTGACAGTATGTTGCGTTAATATGGACCAAAAGAGAAACTACAAGTGGATGAACGATGAGGTCCAGGCACCTTTGAGCGTATTTGTGGAGTAAGTTCAGAGGTACTGCAGTAGCTAAGGACTCTCTGACTTGAGCTGTAAGGTAAGAAGCTTTATTTCATCTTAACACAAGGCATCACCACCCATACACCAAAAACAGCAGTACAAGAATCCGCTGAAGGTAAACCACAGAAATATTCGCTTTTTTGTTTGTTACGTGCTCTAACACTAGTATGTGGCACAACAGTTAATTAGCTAGCCAAAAGTTGAGTTAGCCTTACGCTGATGATAAATAGTCAACAGATGTATACTAAACCTACGGTCAGAGAACTGAATATATTCATGTTGTCACCCTATCCTGAATGCATTGATTTACACTATGTATTGTTTCCAACGAGAAGGGACTGGACAGATTCTGAGTCTTGTCTGCTTTATACCAGTTGTTTAGCTAGCCAAAAGCTAACTTAATAACCTAATGCTAAAAGTCGACTAAAACCTAATGCTAACTGATCGACAGTCTGACACCTTAACTTTCATCACAGGCAGAGATGTGGATGTATTCCTGTTGTTGCCGTGTGTTGAACACTGAATTATTCTTTATTTATCCTGATTTACAGCTGCCTGACTTGCCATCTGTTTCGGATTCTGCAGCTCATTTGTGTCCTGCGCTTCATACATCTTTTATCCAAGTTTGTCCAGACACTTTCACAGATGTGTATTTCCCTTTAATCTCAAGGCACTTGGTTTTTTGGCACCCTTTGTTTTGTGTTTCAGTGTTTAAGGAAACAATTACTTCAATGTTCAATAAAATAATTAGAACTTAATATTGTCTGTTCATTTACAAGTTATCAGGGTATAAGTAGAGTATAAATAGATTATAAGTACTTTTAGTAATATGCAATAGAATCTAGACATTTGAGTAAATATGTCTGACTTTAGGATTTAAAGTGGACTATATATATATAAAAAACTAGAAATGTAAAAATGACCGTCCATCACACTTAAAGTGGGGCGTGAGCATTTTGAAATAAAATTGATCTGCCATTTGCTAGTGGAAGTGGCCAAGGAGAGAGCTTTCGGGGCTCCTCTGCTGAGGCTGGTGCCCCTCTGAACCCGAACCCTGATGATGCGGAGAACAATGAGTACAAGTAATTTAGAGTAGTCTGGTTAACTTCACCTAAAATGTTTTTACTGGTGGATTAAGGGATTCAACTACCAGCCATACATTCAACCAAAACTTCCCACTTGAGCACTGTGTAATAGTGATGTTGGAGCTCAGCTTCTAAATGTGTACTTGTTACTTGAACTGGAGGTGTAGTGCAGTTTTGTTGACCACTCTCCTATGTGTCATCAGCCTGATTTGAATAAATAACCCAGAACTTTGGGGTGCGTTACAAACACAAACCTCACAGAATACCAGGAATTCATTTTACTCAGGTAAATAAGTTCCTGGTAATAAAAGTTCCTGGTATTCTGGTGGAAAAGGGCCCTAATATTCTAAATCTAATCACCATAAAAGAGTTTGTGATTGACATAGTTTTCAGTCTCAACCTCTCTGCTTTGACCATTTCCTTCCTAGATTACAGATCTGGTAACCTTTGCTTCATTACTAACACGTCTCGTTTCCCTCCCACCACCCACCCCTTTCCTCTTTCACTCCATGTTGCCTTGTTATGTTTCTCCTCTTTGCCCCAACCTGTGGCCTCTGGGTTTTGAGGAAAGGCAGAGATGGTCTTTGAAGATGGCGACAGCCAAGTTTGTCCGGGGCCACAACCATGAATGCATGCCTTTGTCCACCTCTCTCACGTCTTCATATCCTGCCCCTGCTGCACTCCTCATCCTCTCTCTGCCCCCCACAAACTCACACGGACATGCTCATGCCCTCACTGGGGCCCCCAATGCACAAATGACCCCGCTAATTATGTATTTAAGGTATTTGGCTCCTGTGAAAACAGCTTTGGGTTATAGTGGTTGAAGGTGGTGGGAGCATTTGGAAGAGAGGCGGGTGGGTGGGGACATGGGGTGGTCCATGGTCTCATGGCTATCATTACTGCCCAGCGTTTTATGTAAACACTGGATTAGGGCAGTGAGGGTTGATTGAGGAGAGGGGGGTTAGTGGCGGAGGTGGTGGTGGTGCGTTTTGGCACAGGGGGAGGTAGGCAGGTCGCCGGTGCTTCAGAGGTCTGGTCTCTGGTTTCACCCCTGGGTGGCAGTCCCAAAGAAACCTTCCTTTAACGTGCATTCATCTCACATCACACAGGTACTGGTTTATGAGCAACACGGGAGAGATCACACAACGTGAACATTTTCAGTCCGTCAAACTCTCTGAAGATATACACAAGATATGAAAGTCTGTGTATGACTTGTGTCCTTTTTTAAGGATTAGTTTTCGATTTTTCAGGAGACAATATTGCAGTTTGATCCATACACTACAAGACGACATTCACAATCCACAATGACAGGATCAGAGACGCAGACAAGACATATGGACACACACAAAAAAGGACACACACACGGTCACAAAAACACATAACATGTACAGTGACAAAAACATTTAGTAACATTCATAGTAACTGAACCGCATGAGTCACAGGAGACTTATGTTGATCTCACACCTCTAAGTCCTACAAGCCCTGCTCAGGTATAGAGAGCTAAACCAATGTGGTGTGCTGGTAAATTTTCCATGTAGTTTATAGATTCTTGCCATATCTTGCAAAACATCTTACATCTTTTGTCCATCTCATTTATTTTTTATTGATATTGACTGTGAATTTTTGTTATCACCTTGCACTGCAGCAACTTATGGCTTTGGATTCACTTCAGCAATTTTGCACTTTTACATTCCATATTTATTTTGGGTTATCTGTTGCCAACCTATGACATTTCATTACCAGATTCATTTTGTGTGTCTGTGTAATGACAATAAAGGAAGTCTATCTTTTTTTCATCCCGTAGGTTATTTTCTCCAGGTTCACACAACTGCTGACTTCTTAACCACATCTTGGTTGGAAGGGGCGCGGGGTCTAATTTCCATATTCCGTATTTCCATATTCAGTATATTTCTTAGTGATTGTCAACAGTATTTCTGCCAATTTCTTCACACACTTTGACAGTTTGACTTAAGTTAGATTCACTAGTAGACAGACTTCAGGGTCCAGTCGAAATGCGACCCCATGGATATTCCGTAGAGTTTCACCCCCTCAGGTAAAATCAAGGAATGTTCCTTCCTCCGTACCACATCTAAAACACAAAGGTGATACATTAGAGTTATATTTGTTTAATTTCAGTGGGGAATATACAGCTGATGGACGAAGTTGAATTGGATCTGTCAGATTTGATGACATTTCTCGGATCAGTTTAACATTTTACCTTTTCATTGACATCCAGCATCCCTGCTGCCATTATGTTGAATCTATTATGAAGACAGCTCCTGTTCTTCTCCCTCGTCATCTTCCAGTCTTTTCTCTCTGAGGTAAAACACCCTCTTGACCTCATGTATCTGAGCCACAGCACAGAGTGGGGTTGAGCTGTCTGTGGCTGCGCCAGAAGGATCACTCTGAAACTGGATCACTGTGCACTGGGTCCCCATGGGAAGGGCGATGACTGATTCAGCTGATAAACCTGAGATGGACAGCAGCTTACCCCCTCACTGGAAACCTGCTGACATTGGACCAATCCCATAACTGCACTTAAAGGTCCAGTGTGTGTGATTTGGGGTTGATTTAGAGGGATCAAAGTTACAGAAATTGAATGTAACTTCCATAATCGCGTTAGCACAATCACTGCAAAAGCTCAGTCTATTCCTCCAGAAGGAGAGGTGTGCAATCCCACGGCTTTATTTGACTAAATATCACATATCAAACCCTTAAGGAATGTGAATAAGCATAAAAGAACTAACTAAATCACATCAAACACGTTCGGTTGTTGATCTCCTTCATCAAAATTGGCAGAGCCACACAGTAAACATCACTTATCCATTCATCCACATACATACAGGGATTACCTGGAGGGTGATGTAATAGGTTTTCACTTCCTCTCAGACAAATCTTTTTAAATTTCTTTTAATTTGCTGTAGGGTGAGACGGTGGAAAGCGGATATCCCCCCCGACTGATCCATGAGTACTCAACGTTCCGTCTTCACAGCACTACCTGACTGGAGTGAGCCAGACAGGCCTTTGTCGGTTCTTGTTAAGTGGAGGCGAGGAATGGGCAGGAGAAGCAGTGGGAGTAAAAGAGGGTGTAGCAGAGCAACTACTGAGAGCGCAGAGGTCTCTGGAGGCAGATAAGTCAGGTTCTAATGAGAGCTGAAGTTTGTATGTGTTGTAATTACAAAGGGAGACACGAGGAGCCCGTGCTTCTTCAAGTGTGTGTGTACGAGAGAGGCCGAGCGCGTGCATCGTGCATGTTTTCCGATGGGAGCGTAGCAAAGCAGCCAGTTTCCCTTTGCACATCAAATAAATCAGAAAGTCTACAATTAGAAAGAAGGAGCAAGCAGTGTTTGGTTTGTGGGAAGAGAGGAAGAAAGCTTGGAATGTGTCACTGCTATTGAGGAATGAGGAGTGTATGCGTGTGTGTGTGTGTGTGTGTGTGTGTGTGTGCACAAATGCGTGTTTGTGTGCGTACAATTATACGTGTGAGGTCGGGAGTAGCCAGCCCGGCCAACATTCTTGGGCAGCAGTATTATTAACTGTGGTGGAAGCATTATCAGTGTTTGCTTTGATCCAACCACCATCCGAGGAGTAATGGACTCAGCTGAACCCTGACTCTTTCTCCTTTTCCTTTCAGCGTTTCTTGTCTTTATCAAGGGGCAATGATGATGTTCAGGTCATTTTTACCTCATTATTTTCAACGCAAGAAGGGTGGGCGGGCGAGCAAAAAGGAGGCCCCATTAAGATTCTGGCAAAGTGATGTGTGTGTGTGAGCATCCATCGTAAGCCTCCGAGTCTTTGGAAGAATCCTGGTGAACTATCTCTGAAGTTGGCCAAAACACAGAAGGGCTTAGTGTTCTCCTACATCCCATAATTCATCAGTGCGATAAGACCACCTCGATCTACAAATTGCTGCAACTGGTGGGGAATCCAACGCGCATACGCACGCACTCGCACAAATCCATATGCTGCCCTCTTATCTTTAAAGCAGCGCGGTTGTCGGGGTACACAGCAAAAGACTTTGTGATGACAGAGAAATGGACTAGAAATCCTTGAAGTGTGTGTGTGTGTGTGTGTGTGTGTGTGTGTGTGTTTCTCTGTGCAGTTTACATTTAAAGTGTGGGAAGGACAAAGAAAGCAGCCGCACACCTACCTGTCTGATGGGGGTATGTTGAGAGCATCAGAGAACAGGCCTCACACTGTTCAGTCCAGGCTGGCAGGTGGCAGACGCACCTGGTAACGTCCACACATACCCACACGCACACACACACACACTCGTACGTTTTAGCGACACGAAGGATGAATAAAACACGCATGTCACAGCTGTCTGCACGGTCGGGTTCGTCTAATCCTTGCTCAGGACATATTTTCCTATTTCGCAAATTTCCCGGAATGACAGTATCGTGGAGGTTTACTCAAGAGGAAAAATAATTTCCTGGGTTTTCAGGCAGAATGTGTCATTTTGTGTGCGCTCGTGCTTGCACAAGGGTTTTTATTTTGGAGAGGTCGCGTTACGCTGCGTGGACCGCATCTTTAGCGGACAGATAGAGTTGCACAGTCTACAGACAAGTAGTATTTAGTATTTATTTATTTGTTCCATTCACGAAATGCTTATTTAACATAGATACATACATTTACGTACAGAATGAAGCTGCATAAAACATCACCAAATAAGGAGATTTGGAGATAATCAAAAACAACGTATTTTCATTGGAACTCTGCAAAGGCTGTTATCATTATTATTACATATTAATTACTTAGGTTTAGTACACTTAGGACAAATGGTCAAGGTCTGACATCAGCCGCTCCACTGTGGGGTAAAATGAATCATTGTCTGGCCGGTTGTGGTCTTCCCGTGTGTGCTTATGTGTGTGTGTGTGTGTGTGTTTCGATGAGGGTATTTTCTAACCCTAACCCCCCTCCACACACACACACACACACACACACACACACACACACACACACACACACACACACACACACACACA
>JAPTHA010000028.1:15225627-15237933 GCA_029814585.1 Gymnapogon annona
CCTCCCCCCCACCCGCCTTCGCCCTACCTGGGATAGGCTCCAGTGACCCCTGTGACCCTGCAAAGGAAAAAGTGGGTTTGGAAAATGAATGAATGAATAGAATAAATAGAATACAATGAATAGAATATTGCTAAAATGATACTTCTCTCTTGTTTATATTTGTTCAGGTTATTTATGTTTTTTGTGAAAAGATACATTGTTTTAGTGTAAAGGCAGGGAAATCACAAGAAAATATTTACATTCACACAGAAATGTTCGAACAATGAAATATTTATTTATAGATTATTGTGATTCTATTTTACCTCCTGCCAAATCAAATATGCGAATTGGATCACTGTGGCGACCGGGGAAGGGAAAAAGCCGAAAGGACTCATCATCACCATGATTATATTTTACCTAGTCTGTACGTGGAACATGACCTAATTTTCGCAAATATCATAGGGGTAATTTTTGCATTTTACAAATTCATCCCACGGTCCACTTTTGACACCTGGTTTAAAGTTGACATTTTTTTCTCCTTTCCCCACGTGAATTTCATGACATTAACACTTCTCGCCTTTTATCTTCATTACCGTTGTTTTAACAATACCCACTAAGGAGCGGATATTTTTGGTAAAAATCTCGTTTTTAAGTCATTTTGTTTTTCCGGTTTTGATCTTATCCAAATATGGTCATTTTTACCATATAAGGTGTGACGTATGTGACGCCGGCGTCCTCAACGGAAAGAATGACCGGTGTGCGGGAAAAGCGAACGTTAGTTTGGGGTACGTTCTCTTCTGTTTTTTTTTTTTTTTTCTTTCTTTCCCTGGATCGTAAATGCGAAACTTCTGTTGTGGTCAAGCTTTAAACGTTTCATCCATCTGTGTCTTTATTCCTAAGTAAAGTCAAGTGAACCGCCGCTGCCGGTTTGTATCCCCGGGCATCCGCTGTCAGCGCCAACATGTGAGTATAGTCTTAACGTCTGGAATTACGTTTACGTTTGAAATCATACACCGGGTTTTAAAAAGCTACTGACTGTGACGTTTTAATAATCGTGTTATCTTTAACGCCGGTTGTAATCTACACTGCAGGGGTTTTGTATGTTTTATTTTTTGCCTATTTCAGTTATTTTCGACACAAGGCTTCGTGTACGTTGGCTAGCATACTTAACAACTCTTGCACTTTGACATACGTGTTTGCATTGCGACGGCTTACGTTAACTTTAATGCTCCCTGTGAGCGAAGTTTTGAATAAAGTTAATAACTGACCAGAAGAGGAAGTACGTTCCAATTTCTTTGGCTTCCCTAAACTTTCCATCACCAAAGAGCAGATATGCCGAGCGAGGGGATTCACTCCCATGCACGTCCGTCTTCGTTTTAGCTTTCGAGACCCTCGTATTATTTTCGCGCACGGTCATTTCTTTTCTCTACAAGACGCACACATCACTAATGACTGGAACGATCTGCGTGTATTGGCTTCAGGTTGTGTTAACGAATAACACAATGGGCCTCTGCAGAATGTTTTCAGCCTCATCCTATTGTGACGAAGAAACGCACAACCCAGTATCTTCTTTTTTTCTAGCTTCGTTATCTTCGGCAATCACTGGGTGTGTTCATGATATTATTTACTCTTTGATCCCAGTAGGCTATAACACTCCTATTATTGACTGCTAATCTTGCAGTGACATTGGATCCCAAAGTCCATATCAGTTAACTACAAAATGCTCTAGGTGGCGCCTCGTCCCAGATCTTATTACCACCTCAATTCAGTGTTGACTTGCTGATCAGAGAGATCCCGTCACAACAATATCAAAACAATATCTCTGGAAAGAAATACTATCGCCACCATCAGAGGTCAGAGGTCAACTCTGTCCTGCCAGCATTTATCTGAACTTGTGTGTGGCTTTTCTTGAAGTGATTGTCGGTCAAATGAGCAGGTAAGAGTATTAGCAAAATGATTTTTCTTGATCTGACTCTAAATGGAATTAGGCAAAATGATTGGGGATCCGTATTCTGTTTCCCTGTAGTGATCTCAATATTTTCGGTATTTTTCAAGCGAGACCCACTGTGTTACTGCATCATGCATATGTTCACCTGACTTGATCACATGCCAATACTTCACAGAAGTCTGTGATGGTATTACCCTAACGCTGTTCTTGGTTACATTGGTCTGCTCTAAAATTCTTTGTTTGGATGGGTTTTTTTTTATTCTTTTTCCTCTTGCTTTCAGTTGTAATCACTTATTCTCTAGGGTGGAGGGTGCTAATTTGTGAACATGAAATTAGTTGTTGCCAATTTTCTTTTTTTTGTGATGGTTGTCTTACTCTGTGGTCTTTTACACTTTGTGTGGGCTTTATGTTGCCCTGTAGCAGCAGTATTTTATAAGGTACATGCAAGCATAACATTAGTCATGTACATATAAATAGTTTAAAGTTTACAAAAACAACTATTTCCATGTTTTTCAAGTGAAATGTTTTGACATTCACAGATTATAGCTTCACATTAGTTTAGATATGTAGTAGTGTTAGTGGTGCACTACTGAATTTACTTTCTAAGTAAACGTGTCTCCTGTAGATATTATCCGTACAACATAAACCATTTTAAGAACAATGTTTTCTCCCCTTGGGATGAGTACAGTTGTATATCTGTGGGACAGATGGGCATAAAATGGCAACAATTTCGACTTTCTCTCACTGTAGTTTTGGGATTTAGGTTTAGAAAGTATGTTGCAATGTTAAAGGTGGTGTCAACTGGAATGATTTAGGTCATTTTATGTGAATTCCTTCCTTTTTAGAGGTCTGGTTTCAAACTCCAGACCATATTTAACTTGTTAAATAGTTTGAAAGCTTTGCAAACGAACACCTTTTTAAAGTAGACAGGTTTGTTCATTACAGTAATTGAACAGCAGCATGCAAAACAGTCGTCTTAGAGAAGACCAACTCTCTTCAACTCTTGCATTATAGTCATTATTATTATAATTATTACACGTTTTGCACATATTGCTTATAGTCTTAACTGATTCTTCTCATGTTCATTCTTTCATTTATTTTTATTCATCTTTATTTCCCTTAGAATTTTTTAAAAATAAATCTGAACTGTAAGAATATCTGAACAGTGAGCAGGAGATTAACCGTAGACAAATTCCTAGCCTGTGTAAGCAAACTTGGCCAATACAGATCGATTTTGAATTGATTTGATTTGATATGATATCAGTCTAGATTACCCCGTTGTTCAGTGTTAACGTAGACACAATAGTGATTGCTCTGAGTGAACGGGAGCTCCAGCAGCAGTCCGGTGCACGCCGTTGCAGCAATCGCTTTCCTCCAATAGACTTCAAATGTGCGCCCTGGCCGACAATGGAGGGCCCGGGAGTGGGAGGATCAGCTCGACAGCGATCCTTCTGGCTTTGTTACACTCGGGAAGCCATTTTGGATATCTGCTTGTTGTGTACTAACATAACACACAGCGGCCACTTGCAAACTTTGCGCTTTTCCACGAGGATAACATCGCCGAGGATTTTTCCATCGGGGAAAACGAATCTTTGGTTTTCCGTGCGCCGGGATGCGGGGATTTTGCGCATCCTCCGTCACAGTAATGTGTGGACAGTGTTGTTCCTCTGGATTACGGTCTTAAAGAATCATAATATACATGGACTCTAACCACGCGGGCAAGTGGAAATGCTTCTAAGATTCGTGTGTTGTAGTTAACTTGGCTGGATTTAGTGAAATTAGTGTCGTTTAATTTTGTCCTTGCTGGGCTCCTTTACCACACTACTGTTTTGACAGCGAGCGCAACCGCAGGCCTTATTTTCTGAGGCGATTTGTGAATATCTGCGACCACAGCAGACATTGAGTGTGTTTATTATCAGTAATGGAACATGGATGTGTGTTTTGGCACGCTATTACCAAAAAAACCTCTTTGATTTCTCTAACGGCAATTGTGCGTCGTCGCACAACCTTGTAAGTCAGTGACGGCGTTGTCTAAATACATGGCGTCTATATTTAGCACTAAAGCAATATGAGAATGTAATGCGTCTTGTATGCCATTTGACTGGGTACTAGAAGTTATTATTAAAGTCAAAGTCTGTTTCTTTCTTAAACAAGACACAGCCGGTCTCAGTTGTTTGCGCTGTCGGTGGCAGGTGGTTTGCGTAAAGGAGTATGCAAAACAGACACGTGAAAAGTACTTTACCTTAGAAACATACTACATTTAAGGATATTTGCCCTATAGGGGTATATTACACTGAGTCTCTTTTTTGTGTTCAGTCTGTCTCTTAAATGATGAGCTCAGGCTTTAACCGTTATTTCAGTGGACCTTTTTTTTTGCGTAAAAAGGTAGTCGATGGTACTGTTATTGAAACTTGTGAACACACGCAGTCTAAGATGAGATCAGACAGATGTCCAAGAGGGTTTTCACACCGGCCTCTTGATAATTACGCGTTTCTTCCCCATGCATCCCGTTTTTCGGTTGGCCGTCCCGTGTGACAGCTGATGCACTCTAGAGGTTGGTGTTTTTAATTTTGGAGCCCACGTTCAGAGTTTGCGTCATCAGCGACTGCTGCACCAGCTGACAAGTCAAAACACACTAATCCTGTCTGAATTAAAGCAGTCCCCTTGGCTGTTGGATATTTGTTTCTGTTTATCCCTCTTTTCGTCTCTTAAAACCTGAGTGCGGATTGGAATCACGATTAAGATTATGGCTGACATTTGGTGTTGGGTTTTAGGAAAAGCCGTCTGCTTCTCTGTCACTCTGGTAAACATGACCTCTTTGTGGGGTTCGGTATTGGTCAGACATGTACAGAACTGGTACCAATATTAAATTGATTTGGTTCTTGAACAATACCATCCCAAACTTCCCTAAAACAATGCAGTTAAAATTACTTGTTGGAAGATTTAGTTTGAATGCCTTCCCATTCTTCCAATAAAAGTGATTTTTAAAATATAAATCTGTATGTCAGGGGCATCAAACTCATTTTAGTTTTAGGGGCCAAATTCTGCCAGGTTTGGTCTGTAGTGGGCGGGGCCAGTCCAATAATAATACAATTGCATATCAATAATGTCCACTCTAAATTGATGTTTGATGATATGATGAGAATGTTAACATATACAAACTGTCCTTTAAAACAATGAATAATACTGACAATCTCCAAATTCGTTACAAAAAGTAAGTGTAATTTTAACAATGTTATACCTCAGTTTATAATTTATACTTGTACATTAAAACTTACACAGCACAGTAGATCTAAATACACAAAACATTTAGTAACGGGTGGAATATTGTTAAAATGACACTTTAGACATTTCAGGTTTATTTTTTGGCGTTATGTTAACTATATTATTGAGTGGGAATAATAAAGGCCTATCTTATCTAAATACTGGAAAATTACAGGAAAACATTTAACATTTCCACAGAGAAAAAAATTAAAGTTGTATTTATAGGTTATTATGATTATATCTACCCCACTCTGTACATGGAACCTGAAATATAATTTTTGCAAATATCATTTGTGTAATTGTTAAATTAAAAAAACTTCATCCCGCGGGCCCGGTTTGGAACCTTTGGCAGGTGCCGCATTTGACCCCCAGGCTATGTTTCACCGCCCTACTATATAAAGTTGTGTGCCAGTGTAATATGTTTGATTTAAAAAAAAAAATATATATATTTGTAAGGGTAGTGCCAATGAAATTGTTTGTGTGGTACCAAATGAGACATGTTTCAATATCTGATGGGGGAAATACCTCCATACATGCATGTGAGAAAAGCTCAGTAGGTCAGTCAGTAAGAGGACTATTAAGAGTTTATTTGTCACCGGAGGGTGTTTTTTGATACAGAAATAGTCTAATAGAGTCATGGCCTCACTGGAGTTTCGGTGAATTGTACATATTTGTATAGCCTGTTCATGCTGCGTAGGTCTGACTCTTGAGAAGCTCTACCCTTAGGCCACCAGTTTCCCGCCTCTTGCCTAAAAGTCTGCCCCACCCCTTCCTGGTTTAGTTGGTTTCATAACACTGCTCCTCCTGTGTGTGTCGGAGTAGCTGTCCCGGGGAAGAGTCTGCTGAATACAAAGGGAGAAGGGATCGTAATTCTTTTGGTGTGGTCTGTACCAGCCGTCCCTGTCAGTGGCCGACTACTACTTGACCGGAGGAGAAGAGACAAGTCATTCATTGCAGCTTTCCGAGTGTCCGTCACAACCAGCCAGAGCCAACATGCAGCAAGAGGTCTGCTAGGTCTCTTCCGCAGGCAGAACTGTAGTAGTATTGTTATTTTCCTGGAGAAATGGAATGTCCAGCAGCTCTCATTAGGGTCTGGCTGTGTTAGGCTGCTTGACATGGTTGTATATTGTTAGTGTAGCTGTTCTTGGTGGTTGTGTGTTCTTGGAGAGTAGCCCAGGGGATAGCGCGAGAGCTGATTTTGGGAAGAGGCAGCAAATTTTCAAGTGTTGTAACGCGGGCATGTTGTGTGTTTAACACTGCTGCTTGGGTAGAGTTGTGCAGAAGCAGAAGTTGAGCTAATTAGTGTGTCCAGTTTGTTTGCCTTGTTTAAAAAAATAGAATTAAGAGACAGACTGAACAAAGAAATGCAGGTTTTTTTTGTGTAGTTTGTGCATGAACTCCCCCTTCATCATCAGCTTTGACCTAAAGAGTCCTGTCCCTTGCATCCCGACTCTTGCAGTCTAAACAAAGAAGAATGATCATGGATTTTTCTCAACTGCACACATATACGCCGCCTCAGTGTGCTCCGGAGAACACCGGCTATACCTACTCTCTCAGGTGAGACTTGACGGCTGTGTTGCGTTGTGCTGACTGCGGCATCAAACAGTTAGTTGATGTTAGATACACACACCTGTTGGCTATGTGCCGCTTCAGTGATTATTTACGAATGGTGTTTAATTCATTTTTCTCTTTTCACTTATGCCCATTCACACCTCACCTCCATAATCTCTGTTATTGTTGTTAATTGCATATGTACGCAGCACTTAGATTTAACAGACTACTTTCTCATCCTTTTATCTTGAGCTTGTGTAGACGTAGGAAAATTACCGAAAACTGACTCATTCACAACACTGAAAGCATGAGCTGTAATCTTTTTTTTCCATGTCGCACAGCCCTGCGTTCACATCACTATGAAGTCTTTGCATGTATAGTTTTCATTCAGTGCATAATATTCATAATATATAGTAGACATTGTCAATTCAGTGGTATTATTGTAAGAGTGTAAGACTGTGAAAGGTGTCTGGACTCTCAATTTGTCCTAGAGGCCATTTCACATTTGGTACAAAAGAACTGGTTCTCCAGCTTTAATTTACATGCCGATTAAATGAAACACCCTCAGACGAGTGATTATCTCCTTTCCTTGATGACTTACGGATGAACAGGTTTCTATGTGGTGACTCAGGTTTATGCTCGAGCACAAAATATAGTAGAAATATATTGACTTTTGATGCAGAGGGATTTCTTTCTCTGCCTGTTGTCCTTGGTTAAACCTCCAGCGGTTTTGTTTTGGTTTGAAAAAAGAAAAAAAAAAAAACCTGCGGTTGTGGTTTTTTTATGACTCAGCCTCATGCTATGTATGCTCAATGTGGAATTCTGGGGTCCTGCACAGAATAAAAACAGCTTTTATTGGGTTTTTTTTTTCCTTCTGCAAGAGCAATGCAGAAGCATGGTGCGTTTGTAAGCATTATTGTAAGCATTATGAATGTAATTTTACAAAAACTTAAATGCACAACAGTTTGGTAGTGGAGGGAAGGTACGCTGCATTTGAAGACCTGTTTCTCTCATCATGGGTTGTTCCACCTCACAGGTCGGACTGGGTGTGGTTGACACTTTTAAGGTCTGTGCATGTGGAGGAATGTTGTTCTCCGTGGCTGTCACCTCTGGCGTCTCGAAACAGAAAAAGGCGCGTTGGGCATGTAGGTCTCTGAATGACACATCTCCCCTGGCCCCACTTTTTGACTTCAGGGAAAGGATGAGTTACTGCTTTTCTTTAGCCTGCCCTTTTTTCAAGTGAAAGTATGAAAAGTGTCTCATTAAAAAAAAAAAAAAAAAGTTTGAACAAACACCTGTCATTAGGGGTTTATAGCTGGGTCTCAGAGAAAGGCAGGACGCATTGGGAGAAGTGTAGTGGAAAAGGTTTCCGCACGTTTTCATATCCCACTGAAACAAGTCCAGGCTGCAGCTACTGTGTGATGTGATTAATGTCTGCAGCTCTTATGGTTTTTAGTGGCTGCGTGAATGACGATTTGTTGTAAGGATTTGCCTTTTGGATCCTTTAATGTTGAGATAAAGAATAGTTGACGATTTTGGGGTTTTTTTTTGCTCAGTACAAATAAAAACAAGTTAGCCCCTTAGCACACTAATAATTCTAAATACTGTTAATGTGTTTATTTTTAGATTTTTTATTTTTTGTAGATTGAGGCTAGGCAAGGTGAATGTACCAAAGCTCTGCTGGAACCTGGCAGTTGAGACTAAAAGGCTGGAAGAAGCTAATCGTGTTTCTTTGAATGTAGTCAGCTGACGGGATATTAATGACCTTAGTCACAACTGTGGCTCCGTTCCCAGGATTAGACCAGGTTCTGCTTCTTGACTAGGTAGTAGAGGGATTTGTGCTTTTTTTTTTATCACCCTTAGTCTCTCGCTGCTGAAACATGGATTGTTGTCTGTCCTGCTAAACAAACTCGGTGTGACTTAAATTAGTTAATGGTCATTAGAGTTCCTCTCCACGGAAATGGGGAGTCTGTTCTCGCTGCTCGTACATAATAAACATTAAACCCACTGTGGTCTGACAGCTGAGTGTTTCGACTTGAGAGGTGTCAGCGTGAGCGTATGGCTGCAGTGAATAGGAGAGCAGTGTGGAGACGGCCGGAGTCAGGTGACAAAAACCGTTGGCCCATCTGTTGTCAAAACTCAAAAGAGCAGTGACACGTTTGTGGCACTGAATGGTCAAAGGCAGAGGAGGCCAGCCAGTCACATCCAGTTTCCATCTGCACTCAGAGCTCGATGGAGCCTGAAATTATACCAGAATAGGACCATTACAACTTGGACCACTACCTTAACGTTAAGTACTAAATGGGTGTAAAGGCAGGCATGTAAAGGTCACGAGTAACAGGTGTTTATCAAGTTCTTTCAGAGTGAATTGGGAGTGTGTACATGCTCTCACTTCCCAAGAACTGTGTTTTCCTCTTTTCTAATAGGTTCTCACTAAAAGACACTACAAACCTTCAACCCACATTTTTCAGTGTTACCTGCTTTGAGTGCCTGGATTGCATGATTCATGAATACACGCTTGAGATATACATAATTTTAGTTTGGATTTTTCACAAGACAGTATTACAGTTACATTCGTGCACTACAGGACGTTGTTCACAACCCATAGTGGCAGGATCAGAGACAACAGACAAAAACCCAAAACATAAAACAAACAAACAAAAAAAGCCAATTAAGTGAACCCGCATGAGTCACAGAGAGACAGACATATGTTGACCTCCCGCCTCCTGTGTTCTACAAGCCCTGGTTGGGCATAGAGAGCTTAACTAATGTGGTGTGCTGGCAAATTTTCCATTTAGTTTAAAAAAAATTCTGTTTACAATCGCAGGAAATGTATCGGTAGAAAAGCGTAGTTAGATCCCCCTTCTGATCAAGATGCGTTTAGAAGAAGTCAACAGTTGTGTGAAGCTGGAGAAAATAACTTACTGGATGCAAAAAGGAAGGATGTTTTACAAGATATGGCAACCATATTTAAGATTAGTTACATTTTTGATTTGAGAATAAATACTTTGTTTAATCTTGGACTTGCTGTACATCTTGCCAATATGTGGTTTTCTTCAGAGGTTATGAAAAATTATTTTATCAAAAGTATTTAAAAACTGTACGAGAATTGATAGAAAACATGTACAGCCCTCAGGAGTAGATTTGTGACATACTAGTAGACGTTTCTTCGTACCAAAGTCCTCCTAAGGGCAATGTTGTGAGTACTGCATGCAGAGCCACATGGATCTTTCATATTTTATGATGATGGAAGTGGGTCAGTGAGGCCTCTGAACGTTGGCTGGAGCAGTAGCTTGATGGCATTCTCTGATGTATGTTGATAAGTGGGAGTAGATTACTCGCTTCCAAGATAAAAAATGAATGTTGTTTACTGTACGAGGCAGAACACCTGCGATCTCAAAAGAAAAAAAAAACCCACATTGTACAAATACTGTTTTGCTCACAGACTGATTATAACACAAATCTGCAAGTTGAAACACAAAGTTGCTCTGGCTTGATGATCTCAATTCAATGCTGTATTCAGAAATACAATTTGTGTGCAGCATTTGCTCACACATATCGTGGTCTGGCTGGAGGGGCTGTGGACAGCTGTTGTTCATGCTGCTCTCGCAGTTGTTTTGACATCTGGTATGTGTGTATTTGGGTACATGCATGACTGGTGAAGTGCCAAGCAGTGGAATGACAGCAGTTAGATTTAAGGAAATGGCCCACAAAATTACTATTATTTTTTTATTATCCATATTATCCATCAACTCATGTTTTAAAGCTGCTATGTTGGTATTCCAATAAAGAAATCCTTTGCAAATATTTAATCCTAAGATTTTTATTTTTTATTTTTTTTAGGTAGACATGCACATATGTAATGTAACAGCAATGGAAAAAGGCATGTTTGTGTTGGGAGATGGATTTGTCCAGTTTCTGCCACTGATCAGTCTCCCTTGAGTCTGTTTGGAGTTGTCTCCATAGCAACCACAGCAACATGAAGCAGCACACTATAGTGCTATAATGTGGAGAGTGAAGGAGTACACCACACAGAGAGGGGAGCAGAAGGAGAGTGTTGTCTGTGGGAGGGAAAATTGTGGTGGGCTGAAGTGATCCTGATCGCGGTGCCAAATTTTGCCCACCCAGAGATGGATAGATGGAAATATGAAAGTTCTCTACTTGGTCCCAAACCTCAATTTCTGGCTCCTGGTAAAAATTGGCCTCAGCACCTCAGGGGTAAGAAGACTTTCTTCACTGTATAATAACAGTTAGGGAAACAGGAAGGAAGATTGTGCAGCATTTGTGCTCAGCTTTGGTAATTTCCCTACAGGTTTCCAGGGGCGCTCTGCTGGATTTCAGGGAAAAATTGAGTAGTATAATTTTAGTAAACACAGCGTGGTCCCACGGTGTTCAGGGGAGGAGCACGACATAAACGTCTGGGAAAGGGAAACGAAAAATAGTCTGCATTTCAGCCAAGGTAGAGTATCCCAAGGCACTACTACAACAAATTGTTACAGATGTAATGTCTGAAATTATATTATCTTTGACATGATTTAAACCTCAGTGACTGATGAGGCAATTGATTTTATAACATTAAATCGTGATAAAACATTCTGTCTTGAATGAATAAGGAGAATAAAAGGTGCCTACAAAGTGCTCACAATCTAGACACTTTACATATATTTTCAAGCAGTCCATTTTCAAGTGCACGTTTGATACATTTTGAAAATAAATACAAAACTCGCTACCGGGAAGTGGGACAGGGGAAAAAATCGATGTAATGTCAAAAACGAATTTGTTGATTACGTCGAGCGTTACTTTTCGTTTTTTCGACGTTAAAGAAACTAAAAGAAATAAAAGAAATGTAGGTGTTTTGAATTCGCCGACTAGTCCTTCCGGGTTCCCGTAGTTCAATGAGCCGGAGCCCTCGCTCCCCCCGCCCCCACGTGAATCACAGAGACACAACAAACGGCGTGAGCAGGGACAGCGGTGGAGAGCAGCTCCTTCACGACAACAGCTGGACGACTTCAGTCTTTGGGGGTTGGTTCGAATTCACGTTATCAGATACAGAACACACAAAAACCCGCGACGTGAAGTCCGCTTCCAGGCCGACGGTTCTGACCGTTAGGGTTGCACTCCCCCCTCCCCCCACTGTCTCCGCCATCTCCGTGTCGCACCCGTATCCCCCAGTTCCCCGTGTTCGTCTCCCTCACGCCCTTTCCCTCCGTCACTGTCCCGAAAAGTTCCTCCGAAGCTTCCTCATACGTCGAATCGTGACGAGTCTTGTGTCCGTTATCTGTAACTCCAGTTTCCCGCGGAGCCGTTCATAGCGAACGGGTCTGTATACGTTGCTATGGGATACCGGGGATTCGAGTTCGAAAACTTTAACAACCGCAAACGTCAAAAAAATGACTCCTTTCTTTGGACTAAGGGAAGTCTTTGACATGATCCGCATTCAGCACCAACTATAGCGTCACAGCAAACGGGAGACTTTCGTGTGTAAGTGAATCAGAATCAGAATACTTTATTAATCCCGAGGGAAATTGTTTGTTTGCAGCCGCTCCATGTCAGTATACATAAAT
>JAPTHA010000028.1:15276910-15293093 GCA_029814585.1 Gymnapogon annona
TATTTGTTTAATTTATTTTTCTAAAAGTTGCACACTGCTTTTGACCTTAGCACCTAATTTTGTTACATTCTACAATAAAGTCAATTCTATTCTTTTCTATTCTAGTGAACTTTTAATACTCTGTTATGGTATTTTTCTTGCATATTGACAGTGATGAGTGACCTACATTTTCCACTGAACTGTTAGCGCTGCAACACCTGTGTCTGCTGTCCATGTTCATGCACTTTTGTCGTTTCCCACACAAAATAGTACTTATATTTTGGAGACTGGGAATGGTGCTTTTTCCATGGTTTAATACTTTTTTCTGATAATACCATTACTACTCCTACTAATGCTTGTTATTATTGTTGATATTGACCAATTAATGCTCTTTGCTTTTCCCACTGCTAAACTACCATCAATATTTTTTAGAAATAAGGGGAAAAGATTTTTAAAAAAGGGAAAAAAAAAACATGAAAAGAACTTCAGATTTTCAAATTCAAATAACAGAAACTTTTGGAAAGTTTAAAAGTTTTTGTTATTTGAGTGTTGTCGTCTCTGATGCAGCCATTGTTAATTGTCAATGTTGTCTTGCAGTGTATGAATGTAACTAATATTGTCTTATAAAAAGTCAAAATAACATATTTTAAAAAATCATATATAAGAGATATTACATATTATAGTTTTAAAATAAGTTTCTTGTTTTTCTTCTCTAGTGGGCTCAGCCATGACAGATTTTCCCGAAAGCCCCCAGCCCGACAATTCGGATGTGTCCATCCAGGTGGTTTCCCCCACTCCCCAGAGTACAGTGGTCCACACCCCCATCACCCAGATGACCACTGGTGAGTGGCTGAGCCCAAGCCTGTGCAACGTGGAAGAAATAACCTCCACACCATTACTCACACATATCGTGGCAGTGACAGAGTCCAGTGACCAATCCCTGGCTTCCATATCTCCATCTTTAGTAGGAGCTCATGACCTGAACTAGTCTGTTAGTAAAACATCATTATCTCCATGTACAACACTCGTTTGGTGTTTCCGAGGCTATTAAACTCTGTTGAGCTGGTGTCACACCCAGTAAAGTGATCAGTCCGACATACCATTAAACATGCCTGTAACCAATTGGATATGACCAGGCAGGGATTTATGGTCCGAGAGCCATGTCTAATTAGCTGATTGCTTTCATTGCCTTTTTGATGGATCACTTGGCTTCATGAGACTCACCCATCGAGCATCGTGTCATGCGCTACAGTTCACATGTTACATTATTGGACGTTAAGATGTATCGCCCACCTATAACAGACATAATATTTCTTCCCAGTGCCTCTAGCTGATAAGCTAGATAAGCCAATCACATTTCCTGACTTGTCATTTCCTTTTCCCTGGGCACTACATATCACTCCATTACGGAATATGGAGCATTTCCATTAAATTCAGGAATTGAGGCCAAAGAGAACATGTGACTGTGTGCAGAGTGGTACTTTCTTTGTGTTTATCAGCAGAGGAAATTACCTTGTCGGGGAAGCACAGAAGAGAAAAGAGCATTTAACCCTTTCATGCACAGCGATCACTGCAGTGGACAGGTGTTTTTTTGGGGGGTATTTTATTGTCTAATGATACATTCAAATATTTTATAAAAGGACAGGTATTTTTAATTATTTTTTTTATTTATTTGAAAATGGACAATGTACATTAATCAACATTATACAATGTAATTGTGCCCGAATGGGCTAAATTGAGCTATAGTTTTCATTGGTAGTCCCTTTGGCAGATGTTAAAGCTGACCTAAAAATGCATAATAATACGCAATATTTTAAAAATGTTTTTCTCTTATATAAATGAGTCTAAATGTCAGAGTTGTCAGAAAAAAAAAATCCTGTAGTAGGTTCATCATAATTCAAGCATGGAAGGGTTAAAAGCCACACTGAGATCGGTAGTACTGAGGGAAAAGAAATATTTCACATCCATTGTTCTTTGGTAGAGTAGACACTGTTGTGTGATATGGTAATGGAGGTATACTTATGCGTTTGTGATGAACTGGTTTAATAAAATCAATCACTGTGTAGATTTGCTTTCCGTGTCCTAAAATAATTCTATATAGAGAGTGGTATTCATGTTGTTTTTCATGTATTTCTTAATTACGTTTTGCGTCACAGGAGGTTTTTGATCGCCGAAACATCACGACCTGCCATCACGACCTGCCATCAGCTGTGGAAAACTTGATGAAATTTGCAAAAAAAAAAAAAAATCAGGATTAAAAAACAGCATGCTGCTCATCTGACGCTGCAGTTGTTCATGCCAACTGAAACCACTGAGCAGGGTCCAACTGCCCTGTCCTGTCTATGTCAATTAAAGTGAGTGAACAAAGTGTACTCCTGGCATGTTTCCACCGCTCCTTCAACGCGGTTGTACCTGAGAGAGTCCTCTTGGTTTGCTCTCGGGGCTTCTTCCGCAGAATAACGCAACGGCCTGGTGATGCACTGCTTTATTGACCATCCCGGTCACTGATGCACAGAGCCTCACAGCGAGGCATGAAGAGGGTCATGTATCTTCCTTTGCAGGTATGTGGATGCCTGGGAGACAGCTGCCACAGGGGTTAGGTGATAAAACAGTTCATTTCATTCTGGAGACATCTGATAGTGCAGCCAGCTCCAAAGAGTCTGGCAGCTCTGGGCCCGACTGTAACCGGATCACACAGCAGCAGGAGCGAGCGGGCACCGGGGGCTGTCGGAGCACAACCAGATAACAACTGGCTCTGAGACGCAATCCCGGGACGGAGGTGGAAGTGGAGCAGAGGACAGCAAATGAGTGTTTACACAAAGACATCTAAAATGAAATGCCGAAAAATGTAACATGTCATACCTGTCGTGATGCGCTGCGATAGAGAAGTGAGTTGCTATGCAAATTCTGAGTAACATTAAGACTATTTTTAGAATGTAAACATCCACGGGGCTGATGCTATTTTTAGCATCTAAGTCAGTGATTCTTAACTGGTGAGTCGCAAACCAAAAATCAATGCTGGAGCAATGATGATCATTTCTTTCGGCCTTTCCCTTCCGGGGTCTTTGATTTGATTTGGCAGTTTTGGGAGTTTTTACATCGGATGCCCTTCCTGACACAACCCACTAGTCACTCATCCCAGGAATTGAACCCAGGTCCCCTATGCATCAGCCCGGTGCCTTACCAACTGCGCTATCCAGCCAGCTGCTGGAGAAATAAACGTAATAAAAAAACAACTCTGCTTTTATTTTGAGGATTTTTTAAAAATATATATTTATCTTGAGTTTATGGATGACTACTGGAAAAAACTTTATTTCCATCAAAAGCAAAATTTTTTCAGTATTTACCAACTGATAGTCAGAAGAAGAAAAGTTAATTTGTATACTTCACTCTTTTTCTTTTTGAATTGCACTTTTTTGTTTGAATTTGTGGATAAAAACCAAAGACACTAAATTTATTCCACAGCACACTGTTGGTTGTCATATTTGCACTTCTTTATTTTAGTTTTTATTTCATTTATATTGCCAGAATAAGTTACTGAATAAACTTTAATAGTACGCTTACTGATGTGTGACTGAATGTTATATTAAATCAGCTTGAAAAGTGACTTCCTTTCCGGTCTAACCCGACAACATGGACGCCAGCCGCGTGCAGCCGATCAAGCTCGCCAGAGTCACCAAGGTACTGGGAAGAACTGGTTCCCAGGGACAATGTACACAGGTCCGTGTTGAATTCATGGATGACAGCAACCCTTCCATCATCAGAAACGTGAAGGGCCCAGTCAGGGAAGATGTGCTGACGCTTCTGGAGTCTGAAAGAGAAGCCAGGAGGCTGCGATAGTGCCCGCTGAAGCTGTGAGGTGCTGGTCCAACGCTGTGGTGCAGAACCTGCCGTCGGCTTCACTTGCAGTGGCCTACATCTCATTTGTTAAGATGTTTGGAAAATAAATTTGGTTGTTAAAATGAAAAAAAAAAAAAAAAAAAGTTGACATTTTTCTTAGATTTGGGTCAGGGCTCTTCATTATGGGGTGATGATGGGTCCTGAAGCCGGACCAGTTGAGAACCACTGATCTAAATGACTACTTTTGTAAGTGATGAGGGAAACCCTTCCTATAGCGTGTACCTCCACCAAGGCTCTGCAGACTGCTATGACCCTGATTAATACATGAATGCATCTGCCCTGTCTGGGTCCATAACGCTCCATAATGTATTGGTTTCTTCCTTGGCCCATGAGTCCAAGTGACAATAAAACCTGACTGGTAATGAATACATAACCTCTTAGGCAGAAGCAATAAATACAGTCAATGCAGTCAGTCATGTCTAAGTTGTCACTTAAGGAAGCGGTTCCCAACCACGGACCGGTTTAATGTCTGACAATATTTTAATCCACTGGCCTTTGACACATGAATACAGCAAAATAAAATGACATGACCAGCATAAAAACAGGTATATTGTAAATAAGAAGGGTGAACCTATTGCGTATGTAAATTTATTAGCAGTAACATCAGACCCACTACATCAGTACCAACCTCTCTTTTATCTTAGCAAAGAAACTTTACAAAGACTTCCCCCCCCCCTAATTTAGAACTAACTTACTATGTCTTCGTTGGAGCAGCCGATTTAAGGTAGCGGAAACATATATGACAGAGGCAGCGTTTTGACATGTGTCAAGACTGAGCCATAGACAGATGTGGCAGAGAGAATCCAGTAGTTTTTCAAAATAAAACATTGTTCAGAATCCGTCCGTCCATGGTCTCCCACTTATCCGGGGCCGGGTCACAGGGGCAGCAGTCTACGCAGGGAGGCCCAGACCTCCCTCTCCCCAGACACTTCTTCCTGAGGGACCCCGAGGCGTTCCCAGCCCAGTCGAGAGACATCGTCCCTCCAGCGTGTCCTGGGTCTCCCCCGAGGCCTCTTCCCAGAGGGACATGCCCGGTTCACCTCCCTAGGGAAGTATCTGAAACAGGTGCCTGAGCCACCTCAGCTGACTCCTCTGGATGTGGAGGAGTAGTGGAGTGGAGTAGTGGAGTCTTTAAGTGTGGGCCCGGACACTCTGCGGAGGAAACTCATTTCAGCCACTTGTATCTGGAATCCTGTTCTTTCGGTCATGACCCAAAGCTCATGACCATAGGTGAGAGTAGGAATGAAGATCAACAGGTAAATCGAGAACCTCGTCTTTCGGCTCAGCGCCTTCTTCACCACGACGGACTGATACAGTGACTGCATCACTGCAGACGCTGCACCCATCCGCCTGTTCAGAATCCGCTAATAATTAAAACGGAAATAATTTAAGTTATGTATTGTTTGTGCGGCCCAGTACCAAATGACCCACAGACTGGTAACGATCTGCGGCCCAGGGGTTGGGGAACACTGACATAATGCATTTCAGTGGAAATGTCAAGACAATATTTCACATTTAAAATCAATGCCACTTCTGCTTAAGGAAATGACTACTGCTTGTACTTTACCTCACTGCATCACCTGGAAGAAATAGACCACATCCCGTTAAAGGTTAGCTACAAACATGACACTTTTATTGAACTTTTTTTTCCTGCATCGGTTACAGAAACAAGAGTTAACGGTCTGTTTTGTTTTTTTGTCTTTTTCTAATCAGAGGAATCAAGTTCTATACATAGGCATGCTGCGTCACTGCACAGTCACAGCTGTGAAAACCAATATCACCCCTGTCAGCTGCCCTGGCGGAACAGTCTGAAGGCAAGACAAATCAGGAGAGGACAGGCAAGGACATGTCAAACCCAGGGAGGATGGGTGATCAACGGGCTGCCCAGGGATGACAAACTTAACATATAGAAGTTTTTGTGCAAATTTCACCACAGTCTATTTGATTTAAACACAGAGACAATACCGGTTGGAAGATTCTCTCTCTCCACCCCTTCCCCCCCCCTCCCCCTTGTCAAGTCATCTGACTAACAGAGGAAGTTATTGTTAGGTCCAGTTATGATGGCATTTATTCCTTTTTTTGTGGAATCATACTTGATTTTGGACCATTTCCCCCCCGACTTTAATCTCTTTTGCTTCACAAGAACCAGCTCTCTTTTGTGTTTGTTTCAGAAAGCACAGACAGTAAGTGTGTCATTTGATATACACTGAAATTAATGATTGCTGTCACACGACCTTTTGTACGTAAATAGTTAGTATTCAAAAGTACGTTTGAGAAAGGTCTTACATGTAGAAATGGTGATAAGCATGCACAGATAGGTAGTCGACAAGTGCAAAATCTACGAAGTCACATGTTATTATAATTTTTTTTTCTTTTGTATTTGACATTGAGTGAAAACATCACAAGAATTGACCCCCCACGCCCACCCACCCACCCACAGAGCTTTATTTCAGTACAACTGACGAACCGAAAACCCTGAATACTCCTTCCTTGGGTTTTGCCACACACACATCCACAGGGCGACTCTGGCCAGGATTGGCCCAAACAGAGCACAAGCTCTCTTTGGACGTGGAGCTAGATTACTGGTACCAGTTCTATTTTAGAATAGCCAGTGGGTAAGACATAAACATACAGCAGCAGTCAAGGGTTGACCCTTCGTCTTGTAAACCTACCTCTTCAGTCTTTTCTTAGTGGAAGGTTTCTGTAAGACCAGGGTTCACCAACATGACTTTTGATGGGGTCAAAGTTATTTTCTCCAGCCCACTCTCCTCCACCTCTTAGAATTAACCTTAAAGTGTATTAGAAGAAGTCATTTTTTACTGCGTGAAGTTCCAAAAATATTCACAGCTATTTTCATTGTCATGTTTTCATCCCCATTACAGCATTAGAGCAAAGAAGAGTAGACAGCAGACGGCAAAGACAGAGTATTTGTTTTGATTAAATACTATGAATGAGTTCAGCAAGATGCCGCAGAAAAATAGAACCAAAGACTGTAAATTACAAATCATAATTGCCTTGAACGAGTATCAAACAAAACAAAACAAAAAACCATATCTATAGAGTTGGCAAGACATTTTCAAAATGCTAATTAAAAAAATATAAGACACCAGCAGAAGAAAATAAAAGCTTAATATTACAACAAGCAAATGTATAAACACAAAGCAAACCAGTTAAAAAAAAAAATCCCAAATACAGTTTGCAGTAGTCAGTTCTCCAGTGGGTTCATATGACACCGGTGTCTAAATTCAGTCTACAGTTAAAAAAACAAAAAACAAAAAGTAAACAAGCAAGTAAAGCTTTACAGCACTACTATGTACACAGCTTCTCAAGTGAAATGGAGAGAGCTCGTGTGATGATGAGGGGGAAAGGGCGTGAAATGGAGACTCCAATGAAACAAGAGACCTTCTTGGCACAGGGACGTCTGTGAGCTGAGCACAGGGACAGGAGGATGAGGAGGAGGAAGAGGAGGAGGTGGAGACGCTTCACCAGATAGAGAAGACAACCACATACAGCCGTGTAACACCGCTACCCCCACAGCGTGCACAAACACACACACCACACACACCGAGAAGCCGTTTTCTCCCATAGATCGGAGGTTGACTGAAGGAAGTCAAAGGGATTTTACCGTCGCATTGACTCCCCTTGGACCATCCGTTACTATCTCCTACCTCTCTTCTAAACACTCCACCCCCTACTCCACCTCCACCCCCCTCCTCCAGTATTGCATGAGCTCCTATTTGATCTCCCTCTTTCAACCTTGCACAGTAAATCAGATCTTCCTAAGGCTCTAGGATATCTCCACACAGCAGACGCAGCTCTATATATAGTCTGCCACTCACAGTCTCCACGACTATCTGAATAAGCAGTCGTCAGTGTTTGTTCCTGTAGTTCCGTGCGTCGCTCCAAAACTTGCGGCAGAGCAATAGTATGAGGGACATTTAGCACCAGAATGCAACCTGGACTCTGAATCATCCTGTCAATTCCCAACACTCATACAGTAACAACAGTCCCACACACACACACACACACACACACATACATATATATATATATATATATATATATATATATATATGTGCACGCAAACACAAAACAGAGGACCTACGAAGAGGAGACCATTTCATTTCCTCGCTCTGTTTCCTGCTGATATAAAGTGACAGTTTCTACTGGCTGGTTCAAACCGCCAGTGGCCACCGGAGATGTGGGAGGGTTAGGCGGCAGTCTGACCTAGATTCGCAAATCGCTGCCTCCCACTGATGACTGACACACCCCCTCATCCAATCATGATCCCCTTCACGCCGTCGTGTATCTTAACAACAGTTCATTAGCAGCTTAGACTCCCCTTCTGTTCAGGTGCTGCACGCTGCTCCCCTCGAGCCGTGCGGTCATCGGGAGTTCACGTCTGGAAAAAACCCACAACTCAGGCCTCGCACGCCAGCAGTTTGTGTCAGAGTTTGGGTTTGAATGTCCGTTGCACGCGAGCGGATGAGTCGAGGTGAGAAGGGTCGAGGAGTTATACGTGTTAGAATTCGCAGGCGATGCAGAGAAACGCAAAAACCGGAAACAGGGTCAAGGAGGGAAGGAAAGAGTAGTGTTTATGGATGGAACCAGCAGGCCGTTGATTACACGCTGAAGAAAAGCGAGAGAGAGTTGAGATGTCGGGGGGGTGGGGGACATGTTCACTTTCGCTCATACACCTCACATACACACACCCACAGGAGGCTGGATTCTTTTAATGGCGGGCGGTGCAGGAGCTGTACAGTTGCCCGTGTGCTCTGTGGTCACCTACGCTGTGGATGCATGGAGGACAGAGCCAAAACGTTTCCGCTTCAGTGCCAGCGTTGCGAGAAGCACCAGAAGAGACATCCTGACTGACAGGAGGACAGATATAGAGCGGAGGATGAAGCGATAAGATTTCACAGTTTTGAAGGGTGCTTACAGTGCTGTAGTCTCACGGGGACAAACAGAAATTTGAAAAGAATACTGCTTATGTCGCTCTGTTCAGTTTGTTGTTGTGTTGTGTTATGTTTGTTTTGTTTGTTGCTACTTGCTGGGCACATTTATGTATTTTTTTAAACTCCTCTGTGTCGGTTTGTGTGCTTAGAAGAGCTGGAGAGGGTTTTTAGCTCTGTCCTCCATACCCCGCTGTCTCTCAGTCTCACACACACTCAAACAGTGGTTGATTGGCACACAGTCAGTGCTTTAAGTCTGTACACAAGAGTGAAAGGGCCCTTGTTTGCCGTCCGTGTTTTTAGAGGTCTATTCCAACCAGGCAAGGGCATTCATCTCAGACCGACCCCTCCTCACCGTCTCCATCCTCTTCTTCTCTACTACATTTTCTGCCACACATCCTCTTTCCAGGCCCCTCCCTCACCACAGCTGTCGGCCCGTGTAGGTTGGAGGGGCAGAGGGCACCTGTAAGCCAAGGAGAAAGGAAGCAAGTTAGGTTGGTCTGTATTTTTTCCACATTCACTCGTGTATCTGTACGCACACAGACACTAAATCAGCACAATAGTCCCATTCACATGCCTTACATTCACTTTACATTCGCTTGTCGCTTTTATCCCACTCTTAACGACTACAAACCTCACAGTGGATTCCATTGTCCTCTTCAAATTGTTTGTCTGCGCTTTTATCTTTTATTCATTTAAAAATGTCAAAGCTCTATTCACTTAAGGTCTTTTACAACTAATGTAAAACGTAGTCTATTTAATGATGCCTGATAAATAAACCCACCTTGCCTTTCAAATGTCTGTACGGTCATTTTCTAAGCTAATGATATTTTATGCGGAGCACCTTAAGAGAGATGTCTTGGCGTTCCCTTTGTTCGCTAAATCAGCGTGACTGAAAATGCTTGCCACAATCTCTAGGAGTACTCATTACAAGTGATCTCGTAGTTTGTGAGTTAGAAGTGCGGCTTCAGCATTTTGGCTTCCAGTCCTGTGTGAGGTGTGTTGTGCTACTGCGCGGCAGATCTAATTCATAACACACTGGTGTTTCACCTCTGCCAAGCAGAAACTCCATTCATCCAACGTAACGAAGAGCCAGCAGTCATTACCATTCCTCAATGGACATACATCATCACATACACAAACATATGCATACACGAGCACATGGAAGCTCTCACACGTCAACGAAACCAATGTCAGATGAGTAACTGTTGTGACAAACTCATCCATGCACACGCTCCAAAATATAGCGCATACAGTCACGCGAGCGTACGAATGCACACGTGCACACACACTCACACCTCTCCCTCATTCTTGCGAAACATCGGATGGTCTGGAACGCACAAATGTGCATGCAGTCTCGTCGTCGGGGCGGCTGAATGAGAGAGAGCGGCGTGTAAGCGGCGTGTACCTGTGACTGGGAGGATGTACTCACCGCTCCCCCATTCAGGATCATGGTCATCTCGGTGGGCTGGTAGACGTTACTGCGGAAAGGAGCACTGGGGCGAGCACCAGTGTTACTGTTGTGTTGTCCAGCAACGCTAGCGCTCCTCAAGCCTGGCATGGAACACACAGTGAGGTTGACGGAGATTAGTGTGACTCACCACTGGTTCTTTTGAGGAAAGTAACACTTGCTGTGTAATCCTGCACCATAGAAAATTCATCCCTGTACATATTTCTAGCCACATGCAGAGATTTCCTGGTGTTCTGTTACTCAATATCAACTACAATCGACTAAAGTCTGCTGTAAAATATGACAGTGTACCTGCGGTGTTCTCATCGTTGTATCCATAGCCCTGATTCTCCACAAACTGCCTGTGTGAGAGAGGGATATCTTCATCAAAACTTGTCTCCCTCATCCGTGTTGAGTTCTGGGAAGTGTCAAAGTAATCTGGGGCAGTGGGCTGTGGTGGGGGTCTCAGGCAAATATGCGATTCCGGAATGGCATGGAAGATCAGCAGCAGCCATCCCTGAGCGACTAAAGCGATTGCCAGTGCCGGGTCATTCCAGTCTGGGGATCTTCCTAGCCAGGCGTTGCCATACAGATAGAAACCCACCCAGGCCACCCACAGGAGCAGAGATAGAAGGCAGGTCACCAGCAGCCAAATGGCATTGTAGCGCCACTGACGAGTCTTCCCGCACAAAGCCAGGGAGGCAGCAGTCAGCGCGGCTATTAGGAGGGCAAGTACGTAGCTACAGGCTAGTGAAAAGTCCAGAGGCAGGTACTGACAGGCCGCTCGTCCCTCCCTGAGCACTGTCAGAAGTAGCCACTCGGCGGCGATGATGCCCTGCACGGCACTCAAACCCAGCGCGAGGCCTGTTAGGGCGCAGCCACCTGGGCTCCGACGCTCACGGCCCAGCCTGCGCAGACGGACACCCTGTACCAACAGGCAAGAAAAGCAAACGGCAAAAAGGAGACCCCACAGAGCCCTGCGGAGGAGGCACAACGACTCATCCTGCTCAATAAGGTAAGCAAAGCTCAGGCCGAACAAGCCAAGGATGCCGAAGAGCAACAGGAGGATGGGCCCCACGCCGCTACGCTTCTCCGCCTCACTGATGTGGCGTAAACGGCACAGCAGGACCAGGCCTAGCAAGATGGCAGCCAGAGCCCCGCCGGCCGCCACCGACTCCACAGCAACACCCCATATGGAGTCCAGGTCACAGAGGAGCGTGTAAGGACGGACAAGACCCCAACCACAGCCTCTTGGGAGAGTCTCAGAGTCCGCAGAGTCCTGACTGGTGACATGACGGGCAAAGGTCAGCATCAGCAGGAGGAGGACTGGGACGAACGCCATCTCTGAGAGAGCAGGAGAACAGAAGACAGAGAGGGAAACAAGGAGCAAAGTGGAACAGAGCGGAAAAAGAAAAGCAGAGACGGGAGAGAGGGGAAGAGAGAGTGAAGTGAGTCATCCAGGTCATCAATGTTTTGTAAGCAACAGAGATGAGCAGTCAGTCATTCCCACAGTGATCATTTGCCTCCGTGTCACAATACAGACAATCGCCTACTGCTGTGTTTTAGAGAGGAGACAATGGACAGTAGTTCATTCAGGGTGAATGACCGAAGCTTTTCCAAGCAAACACACACACACACACACACACACACACACATATACTGATTCACCGGTAGTTAGAGCTATGCATTTTAAACCCCTGTAAAAGCTCTAAACGTTTCCTTTTGTTGGAAAAGACTTCACATAAAAAAACGAGACACTGGACTGAAAAAACAAAACAAAACAAAACAACCTACAAACACAGAAAAGCCTAGAGCACCTGCTTTCACCAGGACAGTCAGTCGTAGCCAGAACTACAATGTTTGTCAAAGACAGATTCAGGTACAGTATATGATTTGTCCAGGTTCATCCAGTGCACTAACAGATGGAGCACCCACAGGAAGGTCTCAGGATCATGCATATTTTTATGGGGAAAAAAAAGTCAAACACAGATAGCGAGAAAAGGATCTAGTGGGTACAAGCAGTCCTCCTCACTATCAGCCATCTAAGGGCATCTAGCGAGAGCATGAGGCACTGCATAATACATTACAGACAAATACGCAGTGCCGCCAGCACAAACACTTGTACCTTTGAGAGAAATGTCCCACTGAAGAAAAAAACAAAACAAAAAAAACTAAACAAATGCAGTACTCAGTCTGCAAAAATCAGTGCTGTCTCAGTCCACCTCTTCCTTTATTCATCGCAGCTGTCAGACACACAAACACACTATCTGCCTCCACCTTGAGGTCTTTACTCGGATGATGGGGACTGTCTTTCACCTGACAGGCTGTGTGTTTTCTGAGAGGTTTAGCTGTATTTAAAGTCGCCCCAAAAAACACACACGTGGAGAGACAGTAACTACATCCTGCCAGGTTACTGTCAACTGCCTGATCGCTAAGCGTTGGGAAATTCTTTCCAAACTGGCTCACGCGCAACTGTGTTAAACAGTCTGCTCTTATAAATCACACGCTCACACTTTTCCCTCTCTTCTCTAGGCTCAAAGCTAGTCTTTGTTTATTTCCGACACATTTCAGACCCACTTTAGTCGCGACATAAAAATCTCCCAGTGTCCACAAATAGTACGTACCACAATATTTACATACCACATGAAGGACAGTTTCATATTCTCGAAATACCAGTGAGTCTGGGATGTGTTGCATGGCCGTCTCACCAAGGAATAGAGTTTTTGCTTAAATACACACCACCCGGGTCTTCGGGTCAAACACAGTCTTTCCAGCATACAGCGTAAATATGGGGCAGACGGCACGAGAGAAACCAACGGCTGGCCAATGCATCCCCTCAATACTTCATTTATTTTGTTACCTGGAACAAAACAAATTAAGGGGTAGGAGGAAGTTTAGTAAATCTGCAGCAAAAATACCCAGGCAGACTGATACTGAAAAAACAAACAAAACAAATGATATATATTTATATATATCTAAAACCAGAGTGTTTAGACATAAAAAGGCGTTTCACCGACTCATCTGGCAACATCTGGCAGCATTATTCCCCACTGCAGCTGATTTCACGCTAGACCTGTTTCTCTATAGTACAGGGGCATCAAACACACAGTGTCTGATCCAGCACCAAGGATGAATTCATAAAGTTCACAAATTACAGTGAAGACATTAACCCTTTAAAACGTGGGTGTCAAACAACGGTTCCAATCTGGTCCGTGGGATGAATTTGTGAAATGCAATAATTACACCCAAGATATTTACAAAAATTGCAGTTTATGTTCGGTGTACAGACTGGGAAACATATTATCATAATACACTAAAACAAAGTATAATTTCAGAAAAAAGCGTGACTAACCTGAACAAATATAAAAAAAAAACCTGATATGTCTAAAGAGAAGTAAGTGTAATTTTATCATTATTCCACCTGTTAATAAATGTTTTGTGTAATTGTGATCTGTAAGTTGTAACGTACATGTATAAATAATAAAATGAATATAATATTGTTAAAATTACACTTATTTTTCTCAAGACTTTTGAGGTTGTTAATGTTATTTCATCAACTGTGCACTTTTATATTTCCATATTTATTCGTGTTATCAGCTGACAATCAATGACATTTCGTGACCAGATTCATTGTGTGTGTCTGTGTAATGACAATAAAGGAAGTCTAAGTCTAATTCACACTGTTTTAAAGGACAGTTTTTAGATGTAAACATTTCCATCATATAAGGAAAGTTTGGAGTTGACTTTATTGATATGAAATTCTGTTATTATTGTACAAGCCCCGCCCACTTCACACCAATTCTGGTTGAATTTGGCCCCTGAATTAAAATGAGTTTGACTTTGACTGAGTTTGAGTCTAAACCCTGAGCATGTAATCGGCCATCTGGACTTTTTTCTTATTTAGACAAACTAGTCCATTTGTCCATTTGCCCATTACTGTAGTCCATTAGCCCATTTTTCCATAGCGCTGTTAACACCCCCCCCCCCCCAACTCCCCGATCTTTCAAAATCTAGCAATTATTTACAATTTACTGGATGTTACAATCCTGATAAAACTGCTTCTTCTCCAGTTTTTAGTACAAGCACAAGTGAAACGATCCTAATGACAGAAGTACAACATCTCAGGTCTCAGAAACCATTGGAATTTTCCCAATTGCACAAAGAGTTCCAGCCGTCCACACTGCATGTACATAAGGTGTGTCACCAATGACACGTCAAGTCATAGAGTTAACAGTGTCCGAGTCATTTTGGTTCATTGTCCACGTATGATCACGTGATCACAAATGAAATAATGGCATAATAGCTTCAAAATAAGGGCAACTCCAAATCTTTTCCTGAGTTTAATGCGTAAAAAAGTAAAATTACTTGATTAAAATGTTTACATCTACAAGCCATCCTTTCACAGTAAAATGTGAATTACCCGGATGAATACGAACAACCACAAATCTCTTAGTTTCAGGTTGTACATAGTTGTTCATATCATTCGTAATGCAATTTTCCTTTTTTTGTTTTTTTAACACTAAAACAAAGGAAAAAATGAAGTTGTCATTACTTCTAATGATCACTCTGGGATGTATGTGGGCCGCTCAATTAAAATGGATTTGACAGCCTTGGTCGAGATAATCTAAAGGTTGACCAATGGATGATTCTCAAAGGCGATTCTAATTTATAAACAGGTTTCAATCGATGACGCTTGGCCCTAAAACACATAAGGAATGCCTGAAATAAACTGCATTTGGCAACATTATAAACCGCATAATTATTGGATAACATAAATAAATACCGTTAACTGAATCTCAAAATGGCCATAGAAATTTGTATGCAAGAGCAGTTTTAATCTTTTCAGATATTACTTTCCGTCACTAATGCCCCTTTGGAAGTCTCACATTAACCACTGGCGACGACCCAAGAAACACCCTCAGCCAATGCAGTTCATCAGTCTGTGTCTTTAAATATATTAATGTTATTATTCTCATCCTGTTCTTCAGAGATACAGTCACAGCCATTTTGAAAGCTGAAGTGACAGTTCTGTATTGATGCAAACGCTTGGGTTTTAATCCATTTTTTCTAGGATATTTGAAACGCATGCGACGCTGCTCCATCCTCCTTTTGATGTCTCGTATGCATTTTTAATTTTTTTTTTTTTTTATTAAAAGCACGAGTTGTTTACATGTGACATCCCCGTGGACGTAAAGCTTGAAAACGTGTGCATCAGAGCACATATGCCAGTGTGTGCATCGAGTGTTTGTGCATATTCATTTGTTTAGACCTCTTTCATGTACCCCTCGGAGAGTTACACTTCCCAAATTCCCTCTTAACACCTCATTACTAAAATTCGCCTCCTCATATCCTGCTGTTATTTATTTTTCGACCCTGTTCCTGCCGTCTCCTGTGATCCCATTCTCTCCTTGCTTCTGCAGCTCACAGACACGGCTTATTATTGGTCTACATTAACATCAGTCAACTCTTACACAGGGATGAGTCACCAGAAAAAAAAAAAAAAAAAAAAAAACACATGGAAAACACAGTGCTGCCGGAACCTCGCACCCAAACAGTTTCACTCCTATGGTGATAATGTTGGGTTTTTGTTTTTTGTGATAACCATGGTTACAACCCATCGCTGAGTGACAGGAATAAAACAAAAAGAGAGGAGACAAAGACATAGAATTCATCCTTAACAAGCTGACTTTTCCTTTTATCGTTCGTCACTGTTGTTTTTGTCACTTTGTCGCTGCAGCTCGCGTCACGCACACTAGTGATCACTTTTCCCTCTTCCATTCGTTCGCCCTCTCAGCCAGTGTCTTCCCCCCCCCCACACACACACACACACATATACCCACACACCCGCCCCCCCTCACACAGATGGTTACTCTGGCTACTTTTGAGTGCGAGTTGGCAGGGC
>JAPTHA010000028.1:15381762-15401241 GCA_029814585.1 Gymnapogon annona
TACCAGAGGTTTCAGATCAGGCTCTGCAGGGAAAAGCTGACAGAAATATATATATATCCAACATAAAACATTTTGGAAACTCCCAGAACTCAAAACACAGACCCAAAGCATCACACACACCTTCAATAGATTCAAATATAGAAGATGAATTCTATTTTTTTATTGATATTTATGGATTTTTTTATTGATATTCATTAGCACAGGGGTGTCAAACATGTGGCCCGGGGGCCAGATGCGGCCCGCCTAAGGTTCCAATCCAGCCCGTGAGATTAATTTTGTAAATGTAAAAAATTAAACTCGATATTTATAAAAAAAATGATAGTTCAAGTTCCACCTGCAGACTGGGAAAGATATGATCATAATAACCTATAAATACTCACTGCTACAAATTTTTCTCAGTATAAATGTCAATGTCATGTAATTTTCCTGTATTTACACTAAAACAAAGTAATCATTCACAAAAAAAATAACCTGAACAAATATAAACAACCTGCAATGTCTGAAGAGAAGTGAAATTGTATCAATATTCTACCTGTTATTAAATGTTTTGTGTATTTGTAGATCCACTGTGATCTGTGAGTTGTAATGTACACATATTAATGATAATATGGTATAATATTGTTAAAATTACACTTATGTTTCCAAATAATGTTGAGGTTGTTAATGTCATTCATTGTTTTAAAGGACAGTTTGGAGATGTGAACATTTTCATCATATGAGGACAGTTTGGAGTTGACATTATTGATATGGAATTCTGTTATCAATGGACTGGTTTGGCCCACTTGAGACCAGATGGGGCTTAATTTGGCCCCTGAACTAAAATGAGTTTGACACCCCTGCATTAGCATTTTTTCGTGTGGAGGATGTACATGAATGAATGCAGCGTAGAGGATGTGTTTTTATGATGCAGGGACAATAGACATTCTTTTACTTTATTCTACATACTGTTTTTAATGTATTGATGGATGTATTTAGGTTTCTGTGATTTTTGTTTGCAGAAACACTTGCTTCTTAAAACAAGAAGCAACTTTACTCAACTCAGAGCACAATAATAAAAATTTGATTTAAAAAATAAATCATGTTAATTTATTTTCTGTCATCTCCAACAAAAACATAGTGATCCTAAGTTTAAGTCTGAGAAATGCGTGGATAACTTAAAAAAATAATGATATTCACACTGTTGAGAGGTTCTCATAAAATCTTTAATGGAGGTGATATCATGCAAAAAAAGATTAAAAGTTGGAATTTACGAGGAATGACTACTGGGAAAAGTTTCAGTTAAGAAGAGACCTTTACGTTTAATAAAATGCACCCATTGAAAACATGATCTCCTTCAGTCACAATTTTTTTTTTTGTCATTCTTTACACTGGACATAATTTACTATTCAATCACTTCAACAGCTACAGATTTTCAATATCATTTGTCCCGATATTTTACACACTTTCACCCGTTGACTTTTTCATTATTGCCTTCCTCTGACTTGGGTTCATGTATTTGTTACTGAGGTGCCGTAGCTGAAAGAAAGCGTGTATTCTATCTACAACAAAAAAAAAATAGAGTTGACGGGATTTAAAATGGCGTGAAGTCTATATTAAAGCTATAGAACACCGGTGCATTTCAGTATCTTTAATGCAATTAGCGAGATGACATGAGAAGTTAAGATGAGACAGCCATGAATTGAAAATACTGACACTGATGACCAAAAAAAGAAAAATAATAAAAATCATTGCTGGCGTCAAAGTCGGGTATTTTAATCGGTTACTGCTTTACCTCAAGGACTTCCCTTTACAAAAACATTCGGATAATGTGAAGAGTAACATGTTCTTTTAAAATCTTGTTTAGAGCAAGTTTATTGATTTTACAGAAGAAAAAAAAAAGAAAATAATCAATGCTTGTGTTGGCCTCTTTAAAATGGTTCTCGAGAGGGTACATGTAATATATGTATACAATTAACAAGGCAAAAAAATCCTGAAGTTTAAAAAAAAAAAAAACGAAAGAAAAATACTGTGAGACAATGGACATGAACGTCATCAGGCACTCCGATACATTACTCTTAATCTCACGCTATAAGACTGTACATTTGTGCATTTCATTACCGAGTCAAACAAGGTACTTCTCAGAGTCAACCCTATTTGTGATATAAAAAAAAAAAAGTTTAAAAAAAAAAAGAGCATATGTAGAAAAAACAAAACAAAAGCCTTTCCTCCTAATACAGCAATGAAAAGATGTTTAAGGCAAGATGCTGAACACAGAAATCCAATGGTTGACCTGGGAAGATCTTTGTTCAGCTCTGGTGTTTGTTGGCATTTACCAGTTCCATCAGACGTGGTCTAGAAGACTAGTGTTTTCCCCCGTTATAGTTGGCTCTCTGTCTCAGGCATCCTTTTTGCTATAGGTCACGAGATCTCCGTCTCGTCATCTCCGCACCCCCTGAGTCTGCTGGGAGTCGCCGCCGCCGCCTCCTGTGCCTTCTACGCTGGCAGGCTCAACTTCTTGCCTTTCAACACTGAATAGAGAGTAGAGACAGAGCGGTGTGAGAGTGTAGGCGCGTCACTACGCCTCGATGCTGAGGATGCTCCATTTGTGCCGAGAAAAACCACTGTGGCAAATCAAGCGATAAGGGTTAAGTCATCTCCCCTGAGGGCAACTGTCAACTGTGCCTTTATTGGAAAATGGCGCCTTTAGGCAACAGGAGGTCAAACTGCATTACAAAAGCATCTTTAACTACTTCAGTAACGGTTGATATTTGCAGATAGCACTCACTGCTGTTGAAAACGTTCACTCATTTTCTTATTTATAATAAAGATTCCTTCGTTATGAGGCAGAATTGAATAGAAATAATATACAGAAATAGAAACTGGACGTCAGTATCAGCGTTTAAATATTGGTACTGACCAACGATTTAGCAGTCGGTTCATTACATGTCATATTTTTTTTTAAGAAACCAAATTTAAATTCTCCAATTTCAGGCTCTTAAACTTGAATATTTCCTGATTTGTCTTCTATAACCGGAAGGCAAGTATCTTTTTGTTCATGATGTGGGTTTAAATTATTAGAAAGAAATTATTATTTCTAATTGAAAAATATACTGTAAGTTGTATCCCATAACTTATATAGTCTATACACACATGTAAAAAAAGGCTGAATATATACATTTACTTAACTTGAAAGTAGCACAAAAAATGAAATTAAAATATTTATACATGACCATTAAGAAAATATAGCAACTTTCATTTGACGTTTTACACCATGACTCCCTGCTCAGTGTCTCTGAATTTAAATATCAGACAATTCGGCGCTCATCAGACGTTCTCATGAGACAACGGCAACAATATCCACAGTTGTGTTTGCGTGCAAAAAAACATTCCAGCGAGTAGCCTAAACTAATTTGTGGTTTGTTTGTGGTTGGATGATGGTTAATTGAATCCAGTGAGAATTTTCCAAGATTACAGTTTTTGAGTATTGCATTCCCTTGGGAGTTTCCGTGGACTGTGATTCCAGGATTTTGTGCCGAAAAGTACGTAACATCAGAGTGTGAAAGCATTAGCACACGTTTAAAGTTCAGGACACGTGTGGATTTTGTACTGAGCTCCTCCTGTCCGACCCATTTACATCTAAATAATACATTTGGAAATATGTTTCATAGTAACGGCATGAACTCATCTTCTCACAAATGAATAACCTACACTGTTGAGTTACTTAATGTAGACCATTAAACTGTTCCACAGCTTAATGACGTCAATGCTTTAAACCACAGGGGTCAAACATGTGTGGCCCAAGGGCCAAAACTGGCCCACCAAAGGTCCAAGTCTGGCGCGCAGGATGAATTTTGAAAAGTGAAAAATTTTAACAGGCAGTGATGTTGAAGTGGTTTTAGTTCAGGGTCCACAAGTGACTGACTAATATAATCTCGCGTAAAATAATAATAATAATATAATACAACCTGTGAACTATGACTCAAAACATTATTGTTGATTTAATGTGAAAAATAAATAAACATGTGAATAACCTCAACAAATATGAACAACTTTATAAGTCTAAAATCATTGCAATATGAACAATATTCTGCCTGTTACTCCATGTTTTGTGCCTTTGAGGCTCCAATCAATCAATCACATGTACTGTATATAAATGATAAGTTGAGGCACTATATTGTTAAGAAGTGTTTTTCCTGGTTGAATTATGATTTTATTTTACTGGTCTGGCCCCTTCAGGATAAAATTAGGCTGAAGGTGGCCCCTGAAAGAAAATGAGTCTGAGGCCCCTATTTTAAAGGTTCAGACTGTATACTTCAGCGACATCTAGTGGTGAAGCGCCGCCTCGAGTTGTCCATGAGATCTTAATTCTACCACTGAGCAGCTACCTCAACTAAATTCTTCTCCTATCCACTAATTCCATGTTTTATCGTTACCAAACGTCCCCTTCAATACATATAATAAAACCAACAAAAACACCAATAACTTGTGCTGCAAATACATGATAAAGAAAGCAATGCTTGACAAAACAAAAAATAAAACAAAAGTCAACTTCTATGTAGCATTTTCTCAAGCAAAAACTATTCATTTTGTCCCACAGCTAAAGTCTCCAGACCAAGGTGGTTGATTTCAAGAAGAAACAAATGGTCGACCAACAACAACCCAGAGACTTTTTCCCAGATTCCACTATGGCAGGGGACGGCGCCCATCTCAAGCGCCAGCTCTAAAAATACACAGCAACTACTACAAACTAAAAAGAGAAAAAGGAATCTGTTTAAACATTTGTAGAAACATCAGAGTAGCATGGCGGACTCTGTGGGAGCGACTTGACAAATATAAGCAGCTTATTTTAAGGTATATATCGAAAAATGTTTAACGATTAGATTTCATTTCAACAATTAAATCCTTGTAAAGTCTCCTATATCTCACACTGGACCTTCGATTTAGAGGCGTTATGTTGTTATGACTCCTTATTGATCATCAGTTGACAACTGCGATAATGGCTGAGACCATGAGGACCATAGGTTTTTACCCACCTTTAGTGAAATAAAGGTAGAAGAAGTCACAGTAGAGGACAGTCTGGACCACACCAGCCACGATGGCAATCATGTCAAAGAAGCCCTCGAAATAGAAGCGCCAGATCCAGTTGAAGAGATAGAGGGCTCGGTACATCCCCAGGCAGAACAGGTAGTGGGTGGTGATGGTCTCAGCCTCACCGGTCTTGCTGATCATGAAAAGCTGGGGCAGAATTGCCACTGACTCCAGGTAAATGGAGAATGTCCACAAGATCTGACAAATACAAACAAAGACATTCATCAGTTACACTGTTCAGAGTCCACGTTCAGATGGGATCATGTTGAAAACAAACAGGAAGGTGTGCTATTGTCATACTAGTCCTGATCAGTAAAGCACATATTTAATGGAAGTGTGATACTACACCACAAAGTACTACCTAAAATGTTTCACACTTATTTTTCAGATTAAAAAACAAATGATGCTCAGTTCCATTGGTTGTGGATCAGTTGGAGAAAAACCTCAAATCATCTGCCACGACAGTCTCCTGGCAGATGTTGGTGTATTATACCTAAACATGTAAAATGTCACAACAATTCAACTAATCACTATCTTCCATAAAATGAGCTATTTTCAACTTTGTTGTTTTTAATTTGTTGGAGTCAAGCATTGATCCAGGTCATATATGGTCATCCTTGAGTAGATGCTTCTAAGTGAGATAAAGGAGAAGTAGCTATATTTGAAGGTCGTTTGCTTCACAAATACTGATTAGAAGTCTCCTCACTTTGTGTGTATAAAGGAGGCCGGTGTGTGAGCCAAGGACTAAATGCTATTCCTCTTTTGGGACCGATAGGTGAGACAAATAACTCCTGTTGAGTGGGGCTAAAGGTACATGATCGGTTTTCTTTGTGTAATTCAACCAGGTATGTGGTCATAGGTGCTTAGACACAACAGTATTTACATGCAATTTGCTCAATAAAAAGATAGGATAGGAGTAATTTCATTCAATTCATTATTCTGTTACCACAGGTTCATGGAAGTGTTTCAGTTTTTGGATTTATGTTAATACTGGTCAGAATAAAGCATTGTCAAAAACTATTTTAGAATTGGAACACAAAGTCATCATCTCCTTGCCTTTCTGCTAATCTGATGGAAGGAACCTGAGCTTTTACAGTGCATACTAAAATGTGTATGAAGAAGTCTCAACATGCTTGCATTTCTATTGCCCTTTGTTAAAATATGGGTGACCTGTTTTGACTTTAAATCAGGAGTGTTATCCTACTTCTAGGAGGGCAAAGTCATGGTTGATGAGAACAGCGAGACCCCCAACTGGAACCACCAGGAACTCCACTCTGAAACTGTCATGGTTGCCATCGTAGGTGGCCCTGAACTTCATGTAGATCAGGTACACTGTGGCGAATGAACAACCGATGTAGATCACCTGGTAAACAACAAAAAGGAAATGATCAGTCTGGGTACGCAGGGTGATTATTGTACTAGTATGAAAGGCAACACACTATCATGGTGCCCTACCTTCATGCAAGTGTTATAGAGCGAGATGAAGGAAGTGAGGAGATCCAAGTAGCGTGTGGTGAACACCAAAGCAAAGAGAAACTGGCTCTTCCCAGAGATACCTTTAAAGGAAAATATCAAGTAGATTTACAGTTGAGGTCCATGCAGTAGTTATATTATAATCACACAAAACTACAGCGATGAAATGAAAAGTTCTCCCTTATTAGACAGTGACACCTATTGAAAGTGTAAATTAGTAACCAAACATTTTCTCAGTCTGCAGTGTCAGTACACCGAGCCTAAAACCTGACATCTTTAGTATGCCTTGCTTAATATTTTGAATCTATTCTTAAATATTAGGATTTGACTAGTGCACATTCTACAACTGACACCCGATATATACACTGGTACTTTATAAATGTGTTACATTTGACCATCAGCTACATCAACAAACCTCATCTGATTTATCGGAGAGTGGAAACTGAAAATGCACACACAGTATAAACAATGGTCAATTTACATGGGAGGATTGCATTCAGATAAGATACACGTGTTTATTCCCATCTTTGCCTTGTTGGGATCTGGTCATTCTAATCCAACCATCTGTTTATTGACGTCAATGATACATTAACATCACAGGTTGATTTTGAACCTTTTAGGGACAATCACCTCTAATCCAGGTAATAACCTAAACTCTGCCCTTTGATTAGAACTAGTATTGACAGACACCACAACGATACACGCAGCAAGATACGTTCAGGTTTATAAAACTGCACACTCAATCCACATTTCTATAAATAAGTCCATTTGTGGTTTTGCAGATGATTTTTAGCCCGTTAGCCACTTCCTTAGCGCTTTCCAGAACGCCACGTCAGAAGCCAGACCAAACACATCGAACCCAAAACCTCTGAACCACAGGGGGAAGGTATCCAGAGTTTTAAAACGTGGATGAAAAAAACCCTCAAACCATGACAGTGATACATTTTCTTATCGTATCAGGGCTCCGATAAGCATTTAACATACGCGTTATTTTTGGAACAGGTGTTATACTTCACGTCTCCCGTCTGAAATCTCGACTTTACACTTGCTACGTTAAAAGGGAGTTAACGCTGCGCGAGATGTGGCGATCATAACAGTTATCCTTACATTTTAACACAAAATTTCACACCAGGACAGAAGTTGGCCGATACTTTAAAAGCAACTCTTAGAATAAGATTTTAGCACTTGAATCCCCCAAACCCACTGACTGCTAACGCTGTTAGCTAGCGAGCGGCTGAAATGAATGAAGGTTAGCATTAAGCTAACGCTAGCTAGCCCGCATAGCTGACTGGATAACACCACTCGGGAGACGCACATAACGGGATTTTTTTGTTTCAACCAAATAGAGAAAGAATTGTCGGCGTCTGTGTGTCACGTTGTGAAACGGATGAACTCACCTGCGCACGACCTGCTTTTCCATATTTTCAGGAGCAGGATGATGATAGCAGCCAGATGAGAGAGGTCTCCTAACAGTCTGAACACGTTCATGTTTGCAGAATGAAAAGGCAAGTGGGGCTCGCGCAGGCTGTCCCTTTTTCTCTCCGAAGAAGACTTGTTTTTTTTTTGTTTGTTTTTTTTAAGCTTCCCCTCTATTGAAAGCTTCTCCTGCTCAACTCAGCGTAGTAACACCGGGGCTGCGGAGATTCACAGGATTGAAAATATGGCGAGGGTGCCAGTCGACGTGGAAGGGGGCGTGACCGAAACATAGAGACGGCATCGGATTGGACTTTAGTTCTGATTGACAGCTCAACTGGATCCGCCTCCGCAAAGTTTCAGTGGGAGGATGTGAAGTTGTGGTTCCACTGAATTACTGATGCAAACACTGCAGGGAGGAATAAAAGTAGTATTCCATACTCTGAAAATACTCAAAGTAATATTTATACATCCATGAAAGCTAAATTAAGACACTTTTAGCTGTGTAGTTAAGATTCCAAAGACATATACACGAAAAAAAAAAATCTAAAAGAGATCAATTCATGATAGGAACTTGAGTAAAAATTGCCTAAATTTAGTAAATATAATAAGGACGTATCCACTGTGTATGTAACTTTATTAGCAGTAACAAGAGTAACATCTTCTTTTTTGCAAAGAAACTTGACAAAGACATGTTTTTTGTTGTGCTGATGCACTTTGAAGAGTTTATTTAACTTAACTAGCAGACTTTTGTTATAATACAACATGTAATCATCCTGTTTGTAAGTATTTGCTTGAATTGGTGGTTTAGAAAATTGGGAAATAACATTACAGCCCATGTTATGATTTTCTAACTGCAGAGACACAATTTTTATTTGACCTGAAACAGATTAGACGAAGTAAAAGCTGTGCAGTAAAATGGTCACTGTTGTAACTGTATGTTTGTTGTAGTTCACTTTACGGCAACATCAAATTCCCTTGAATCATCATATTCACACAGCTTTCCTGTCAGAGTCACATGTCTCCAAAAATAATCATCCTTTTCTGAACTCTGAAAAACCACCCCATCTTGACCTTTGTGCAGTTGGTCTTTAAAGTGTTTGCAGACTTTTCTTCAAGACATTTGATCCTTCAGTTTGTCACAAATGTTCAAGTCAGCAAAACCTAGCACACAGCTAAAATGTATTCAAACTGTAATGGTGTAAAGATGTATAATTTTTTTACAGTAATTATTTGAAAAGTTAACACAATGCAAGGTTACAAAATAAAACTGTTGCATTTATGGACCTACTGTGCCATCATGGAAGTGCGTCATCGTTCAACTCTGGGATAGGAAAATTAAAAAGGAACAACATGTGAGTACGTGACACCTTATTCAAATATCCATGGGGTCATATTTCCACTGGACCCTGAAGTTTGTTTACTAGTGAATCAACTAAACTCAAACTCTCAAAGTATGTGAAGAACCTTGACAGAAATCCCCGGAGAAAATAACCCCCAAAAAAAAGACACAAAAAAGAAGGATGTTCTACAAGATATGGCAACCATTTTTAAACTACTTGGCAAATTTACCAGCACACCAGATTGGTTAACTTCTTTGTACTCAAAAAGGGTTCATAGGACCAAGGATGTATGAGGTCAACATATGTTTCATACGGTTCATTTGTTTTTTTTTCTTTTCTTCTGTCTCCTTTCCCATCTTTGACCCTTCTGTCGTGGGTCGGGGACAACATCTTGTAGTATATGAATGTAACTGTAATGTTGTCCTATGAAAAAACAAAATATACAATTTAGAAAAAAAAGGAACAACACGCTGAGGAAGTAAAAAAAAAAAATCCACTTCCCATGTTGTCAGTCGTATAGATAGACTCATGCCAGGAATCATGAGATCATTCACAAGCTCTCAAGCAACAGACATGGACCGACTGCTTTGGTTTTATTTCCTGCTCATCTACCTGCCAGTAACAGGTAAGTGGACATTAGTACCGTGATCTTTTTAGGGAATCACTGTCTCCACATGAGCAACAACAGAGAGGGCATTCAACGGCTGATCAAGCATTGTTAGGAGGCTTTTTTTCTTTTTTTTTTAACTCCAGAGGATACTAAAATATGTCTATACCGGTGTCTTCCAGAGAGCATGGACAGCAGGACAGAGTGTCTATCACAGCCCCAAGTGCTTTGGAAGAAAACAGAACAATCAGCCGTTCTCTCTTGTACTGTTCACTCAAACTGTTCGACAGACAGTGCAGTAACCCTGCAGTATAAATGGTTTGTTTTCCGAGAGAACACACACTCTGAGGTCCATCAAAGTCCTCCCAAGTGCATTCTGGATGGATCGACTTTACAGATCAATTACCTCGATGTGAGGGACAGTGGGATCTACCACTGTGCCACAGTGTCAGTAGATGGAGAGCCTAAAGCTGGCAGACAGCACATAGGGCCGGGTACGACTCTGGAAGTAAGAGGTAAGAGTCTTTTAAACAAAAAAAAAAAGGCACTAAAATCTTTGCATGTTCTTTTATGGGGTCAGGTCTGACCCCTCGGATCAGTTTTTTTTTTTTTTAATATTTCATTGTGCCTTGTTCTACAATGACGATAACGAATTCTGACTGATTCTTGGAAATTTCCCCGACTGGGACCAATAAAGGAATCTAATGTAATCTAATTCTGAAATAGTGCAGTGATCTTTTCCTGTTCCTTCCAGAGAAGACAATGGTGAAGCACGTCCTCCTGTGGTTATCCTTCACACTTGTGGCTGTTTACAGTTTGGCAATACTGACACTCATCATTCTGAAGAAGGTACTACTTTTCCTATTTCTGATAAAAAAAACCCAGCCATTTTCATGTCATAAAAACCTGTTATTTTTTGTTATAGTATGGCTACCGTCACACCTGCACAAAGACGAGAGACGCCTCAAATGTTGTGAGTGTTTAAATCCCGTTTTCACTTTATTATCTTGATAATAATGTCTGATGAAAAAAAAAAAGAGGAAGAGGAAGTGTGGGCAAAAAAAAAAAAAAAGTCTCTTACAACACCAAAAATGACAAAGCAGTTGTCCACGGACTGATGATTATTTAGGATATAAAGCTTCAAATACAAAAAATTTAAGACATATAGTTGTATTTTTTCACTCTCTTTTCAAACCTAGAAAACCTCAAGTAAAAGAATGCAATTCCGTGATGTGCTGCAAGAATTATACAGCCGAAGAAACTCACAGAGAAACAAATCAGCAGCGAGGAGAAATACTCAGACTAATGAGGTAAGTGTTGTTGCCTCACATTTGGAGGGGGAAAAAAAGGAAACTTCCATGTACCTTGTTGTAGAGTATTACATAACACTGTATGACTTTTAAGTGTCGTTAATATAAGACATTTTTAATTTGTCACAGGCTGCAAGACCTCCTAAGTTCAACAGCTCCACTGATGATATCTACCAAAATGTCTAAGTGTCACTGAGGGACCGATTCAGAGCTCCATCACACACACTCAGGATATTTCCGAACCGTGAGAACACTCGAGGACATGGTCACACACACACACACACACACACAAACCTCGACAAAGGCTTCAAGTTCAATAGCCTGGTTGTTGAGTGAACGAGGTTGCAGTGCTTTTCCTCCTGTTTTTAGGTTTCACAGGTGAGAGATAAACAGACTTTTGGAATTCTGACCTCATTTCCCTCCTATTGTCTTTAGTATTAGAGAGGACCTACCATGATAATGAGGCAAGGAAGTTGAAAGGCAAAAATTATTGCTTGACAATAGTAACAAGAACCGTGAGAGTAGTAAAGTCGAGGAAAATGATGGACGCTGTACAGTTTGTGATGCACTTTTAATATCAGATTGTTCAACAAAGAATTTCATACTTCTAAACATGTGACAGTATAAATCATTGTCCTGGTCATATAACAAAGAACATTTCTCATATCAAGTGACAAAAAATCCCATTCAGATGTTTTTCTAAAATCTTTTTACTATAATTAGCATTTATAAAGACAGAAAGGCACATTATTTAATAAAAAAAAGTACATTCAGAAAGGGCAGTGTCACTTTGATACCAAGCTTTTGATTCTGATCTTTTAAAAAAAGAACTATATTTTTATATACAGAGGTCAGTACTCACTGCCATGTTAACATCCTTCAGCTGAGATGAAGGCTTTTGAGCCATTTTACTCTTTACAAATGTATTGTGACAAAGGGATATCGTACAGTACCTGGTAATTTTGTGCAGAAATTCAGACAATGTTTTTTTTTTTTTTTTACAGTTTCCTTAAGAATACATTCAAGTCTTGAAAAACAGTCTCCTTTCACCATACTGTGTGTGTTGTCACAAAACACACGATGTCCAAATTTTCTAAATTGCAGTCTACTTCCCTTTTTGAGTCCTTAGCATAATGCAGTATTTTCCCAGGTATTCTTAAGGCTGCTACAGTCATATACAGAATGTGTAAAAAAAATGCAGGTTCTTCTGTGGTCCTTATGATATACCTGACTCTTAACATCCTGGTCATTAATATTAATATGATATGTGTGTGTATGTATGCATGTATGTTATTTTAATACAGACATACATACAGTATAGTCTCAAGTGACTATTTATACCGTATGTCAAACCTGTAACTTCAAATGTTTAATTGGTGTGATCTGTGAAAAATACAGTGTAAAATTCTTCCTCATCATCTATCCCAGATACTTCCAATGTATATCATTCTACTTTCTATGCCCAAGTATATAAAAAGAGTCAAAGTTAAATATTGCACAGTGGTAAAAAAAACATGTCTGGAACCGTGTCTATTAGCTGTCAATGTACTTTGCGTCCACGGTGTGGCTGTTGCGTATGGAGAAGGGTCTCCAAGCCAGAATCTGCACGGTGGCGACGCACATGGGCACCAAACACACCAGTTGAAACATGACCGTGTGGAGGCTGTCCAAGGGACTGGAAAGAGGGAAGGCTTTTGTTACAGAGTGTTTGTGTCTTGACATTTACTTCAAAACTAAAGTGACTCAGGTTTCTCTGATGCTGTTGATGTGTGAGAGTACGGTATTTCGGTTTAAAGTGCCCATTGAAAGCAGGCGGAGTTCAAAATATTAATATTTAATATCAACTCAACTGTGTCTGACTAATAGTCGTTATACTTAGTTGATTTTGAGCAGGTCCATTACACATGTATCCCAAACTTAACCTCAGTACTTGTACATTAGTCAGTGCTATACATTATTGCATATTACTGATATTGTTAATATTTTCTTATTTATTCTGTTTTATATTATGCTTTTATGTGATGTGTGTGAGTACTGTGAGCACAGTAAAAAATAAAATACATTGTTTTATCATGACTTTAAGTTGTATTTAATATTTTACGGCATCTCACAATTTGCATTACAACTGACCTTTGAGAAGGCGCTCTGAGAAGGGCTGGGTTTAATGATTAACAGTATTGGGTTTAAAATTTACTCCAAAAGAAAACAGGAAACTGGTGTTGATATGTGTAAAGTAGTGTGCATTTCAATTTGAGGTTATATTCTTTCATCTATATTGCATTGTGTTTCATCGATGCAACAACACCACATGTGGTCAAAATGAAGAGAAAAATAATTCTAAGCGCTTTCATTGGGTTAAAAACAAAGTGGAGATATCTGAAAAAGGAATCAGGAGCTTATCGAGGACTGGGTCAAGCAAAAATAAAATCTGTTGTACAGAATAGATGATGAGCGATGAACAAGTAGTGCAAAAATACAGCAGTAAAGTCCTGTATAACATCCATCAAAATGATGTCCCTATTGGTGATACAGCACTGTTACTTTACCACCAAATCAAATGCAACTTGGGGCCAATTAAAAATATTCAATTACAGAATGTCTACAGTAAGAAGGTGACATTAATAGTTTCGGTGATTTATCAAGCTGTATCTCTTGAGTTTGTTGACAATTTTCTAAACCATTATGTAACTGCCAACGGGGTATTTGCTAGTATTCCTATTATTATGTAAGCTATCTGCTTCATAAGAGAAAGCCTGTCAGCACATCAGCCATTTTAAGGATGAGGCTCAATACTGAAAAACCTAAACCTAAAATAATGTAAAGAGCATGAAATCTAACTTAAAAGACTATTCTGAAATCTGGCAATTGTAGTCGGTTTCCAGCTAAACTAATTAGCGAGACTTTTGTGGTTTGTTTAGTTATTATCTGTTAATTATCTGAAATTTCCCCGAGTGGGACTAATCAAGGTATATCTAACCTTGAACAAATTATATGTTAAAAAAAAAAAGATGACATTTCTGCTGTCGAGGTTTCTCACTTCAGAACCTACAAACACCCAATCTGTGGGGGGGGGGCACAAACTTCAGGAAAACCCTATCGACTACTGCAATTCCTCATTGGTTTACATCAGCACTCTCTATGTAGGGTACAGTTACTTCAAAATTCAGCAGCTTCTGAAGCCTCTCTCACCTCACCTCTTTACCTTTCCAACCTCCTCCAGCCATACACACCCTACCGCTCACTACGCTCCTCCTCTGTCCACCTCCTGTCCACCCCCCCTGCCCGTCGGTCCTCTTTGAGGGCCAGAACCTTCAGTCGCTGTACCCCCCCAACTCTGGAACTCCACCTTCAAAACCTACATAAAAACACATCTGTTCAGACAAGCATACATAATAAGTCACTGACTACCGTTCTGCTGACTATGTCATTTTATGTAAGATTTTTTTATTGGCGTTACTATTTATTATTGTTGTTTTTTTATCCTGTAAGGTGGCACTGAGTCTTGAAAGGCGGCATGAAACTAAGTGTATCATTATTATTTTTACTATTATTATAACATTATAAGGAATTAACATTCATCATCATGACAGAATCACAACCAAACAGCATCACCAACCTGCCCACGGTACCTAAATTGGATACCAAATTACGCTACATGGACTTTACGTGTAAAAAATTAACTGCACCTTGATTGTGAACCCCTTGGCTTGTCTTTGAGGTCTTCATATCCATACTGGTTGAGGATATTAATCACTATCATCGGTGCCAAAGACTGACCAGGTTTGGTGAACAATGCATTTGTTCCAAACACCATTGAGGACAAGGGGGAACTAAAAGGGAAAAAAAAGAAAGACAATCATTCGAAAACGGCAAAGTCCATGCAAATGAACCGCTCAGCCGAGGGGTATTTTAATGTACATCTGTCCATTCAATGTAACAACATTATCTGGAGAATGCATTTTGGTATCTGTACCAAATTTATACTGTAGATACATCTTTTTGTATGGGGCAGAAGACTACTGAAAATGGATGAAATTGACCTACATTTACAAGGTCAAATGGCGACATATGTGTCTTTTCAGCATTATTACTACCTGGAGAATGCATTGAAATGTCTGCACCAAATATACACCGTGGAAGTACCTTTACACAGATAAGAAGCCTGTATAAATAAATGTTAGCAGTTCGTATTTATACAGTATACAATGATTTCTTTCGGTTTTTAGCCCTTCCGGGGTCGCCACAGCGAATCCAATTCGCATATTTGATTTGGCAGGAGTTTTACGTCGGATGCCCTTCCTAACACAACCCCCAGTATGGTCATCCCGGGAATCGAACCCGGGTCCCCTATGCACCAGCCACCCGGTGCCTTGCTAGTATTTATAATGTATATATATATATATTTACTTATACTGTATTTTGCCATAGGCTGCACCAGTAGGGGTGCTGTTGCATGGGGAAAATACCCTTGAAGTGGGTAATCTAGCAACAGGTCAACAATAGGGCCCAATACCATTGAAGTGGGTTACCGAGCAAAAGATAAACAATAAGGCCATGTTGCCACAGTGTCAAAAGAACAGAATGTGCAAAATCAGACATGCTAGCTGACAAGTTATCAACTGGAAATGCCAGTGGAGATTGCCAGGAAAGTAAAGGAATGAACTAGGAAGTCAGAGGTGAGTTTATTACACTAATATTTAGACCAGAAGTCAGAGGTGAGTTTATTACACCGTTATTTAGACCACACCTAGAATCCGCAGTACCCATTGGCTTTAACGTGTTGTTGTACATTCACCTGCGTGCTAGTATACTTTAAAGATAGCTCCGTTCTGGCTGAGGGGTCTTGCTGTACACAGCATTGGTCCATGAGAAGTTAAAGATGGAATTCTGTCATAATTTTACCTGCGTTTGTACATTTGCATGTCCGTGTCAATGATGTCCGCCAAAGGCAAGCCAAAAAGACTGAAGGCAGCTTGAATTATGATCCTACAACACACACACACACAAAAAGAGAAAATGTGGGTTTTACATAATCAAAATCAAATGCCTTGTTACATATTGACTGATCAAGCTCTTACATGACAAAGTGAGAGAAGCCAGACTGAGATGGTTCGAACATGTGCAGAGGATGAATAGCAGATAAAGTAGTAGACAGATGATGAAGATGGAATTGCCAGTCAGGAAGCAAAGAGGAAAAACAAAGATTTATGGATGTGCTGAAGGGGGACATGCACAGATGATTGTTGTGAGAGAAGACTTAAGGAGACAGGGTCAGAGGGAAGCAGATGATTTGCTGTGGTGACCCCAAAAGAGAGCAGCTGACAACAAGCAGTAATACTAGTAGTCGTAGTAGTATGAATAAGCTCTTACATGCTAACAGTCAGGAAAATTGCAAGGATATAGTAGTGCTGAGGTCCAAGTGCTAACATGAGAGCCGCCATTCCAGCTTCCAAGTAGAAGGTGTAGAGGATGATCCTGTAGTAACCGAGATTACGGAGCAGACGTTGGCAGCTCAACACGAGCAGCTGGAGACAAGTGGAAAGACATATAATACCATAGTGATCCACAGCAACAATAAAAGTAATGTCCTAGGGGATCGAGTTTTTTGGTGGCATTTGCTTGTTGAGAGAGTCATTTAAAACCGGAAGATAGAGTGCATTGTTTTCATATGGAGCGCTGCCAGAAGGACGAGACTTACAACAATATTGTTTTGTCAAAGATCATTTGATACTTAGTCTGTGGCATTCCCAAGTCCTCCATACGAACAGGAATGTTTTATAGACATTCAACAATTATAAAGAGGTCGACAATGAGTCTCACGGAAGAGCCACTCATACTGACTAATTTGTTCTAAAATACCACATACAAGTGATTTAGGACAACTCACCACTTTCACTATTTTTTTTTACTTTTCTTTCATATACAAACACAAAAAATTACATGTGATCCAGATCTGTTGTGGGAATTATGTGCAATTATAAATCTGTAAATTTCATTACACTACTGAATTTGCTGTCTAAAGAATGTAGTCAAAATGTTCATTTCATTTACAGTCCTGTAAAGTTCATTCACTTCAAACATTCACTTCTGGCACAACTTCTGTTGTAAAGCCCATTTAAATAACAGAAATTTCTCATAATAGTATGAAAGTCTTGTACAAGGCACAGTGTTTATGTATAAATGTGTGGAGGTTTTTGGACTCTTTTCAGCAGTTATGTGAGTTTAATGCAGCTTCAGAAGCTCTTAATGGACTCTTAATGGATCAAAACATGCAAAACTTTGACATTATGCTATTGGTTTGCATGCAAACAGGCTAGGTCTAAAAATAATTACTACTTTCTTGATATATCATTCTGGTGATGACAATGTACCTGTGGGCAGATAAATCCAGCTCCGTACATGATGCTCTTGGCCAGTGATGGCAGCGTGTCTGGAGGAATAAGGTGCTCGGCAAAAATCATAGTAAAATTGTTAAAGAAAGCCAACATAAAAACCTGGAAAAAATTCATGAGCACAAACAGCTGGAAGTCCCTGTTAGTCAGGATTTGCCATGTCAGAGTTTTTAACAACGAGAAGGAAACTGCTGATTGATGGGAAGTTGGGTCCACAGACTCTCGTGCATCTGTCTGAGATAGTTTGTTATCGAAGCGGCTTTCACTGTAGAAGCCAGTGTAGAGCATGCAGCAACAGCTGATGACAGCTACAAGCACTGTAAAGCTTTGAAAGGCTGCAAAGTCTTCCATGTTTTTGGACAGCACACCACAAATAAGGACACTGGAGGAGCCAATCAGAGCAGCAACCTGGGTAAATATGGAGGAGAAAAAACATGGACAGTTCGACAAAGTGAGCAAACAGTAGAGGGTTGGGTTCCAATTGAAAAAAACAAAAACTGGCGAGATACTATGGGGTATCAAGTGTTTAGATATGTTTATCACTGAATTTCAATACCTATGAGGTAAAACTCATCAATACAATGCAATTACCTGGTTGTACTTTATGAGTCTTAGTCGATTTTGATGATGACTAGAAATCTCAGCGAATAAGGCACACTGCGCCAGCAACACAAAAGTCAGCATTCCATCAAAGGCGCATAGTGCCACCATCAGATGCAAGCCGCTCATCCAGTCCCCAGAATGGTACGACCGCCATGGGAACCAGGGCAGAAGAAAAGCAAGAGAGTAGAGGGGTGCGCCATACAGGATGGAGAGACGGCGCTGAGAGCAGCAGGGCACTCTGGAGTTATCTTGGAGGTAGCCAAACAGAGGATCATTGATGGCATTCCACACCATGTACACCACCTGTGAGTTCACCACACGGACAGAACGGATACTTTGATTATTGACCAGATGTACTACAGACTATTCATTCTCTGCGGTCATGTTGGTCTAGAGATATCTTTGGTATGGACACCATGATGCTTAAGGGGCTATGTACATCAGTTACAAGTACATCATTCACAAGTGCCTTGACCAAAATAATCAACTTCTCGCTGTCACGGGAATGTTTCCAAGCATGTGGAAATCTGCTGTTGTTGTTCTATTATTCAAAAGTGGTAGCCCGCAGTTTGTAAGTAATTATAGGCCAATAAACATACTGGCTATAGTGTCCAAAGTTGCTGAGAAACTAGTATCCAAGCACCTAGATACCACTCCCTTTGGCTTTAGAGCCAATCATTTAACAGAAACCGCCACCTGTTTTTTTAGTGAAAACATTAGAGGGTTGTTAGACAAAGGAGGAGTTGTTGATGCAGTTTTTCTCAACCTTAAAAAAGCATTTGATGCTATTAATCATAACATTCTGTTGACCAAATTACAATCTTTTATTTACTCTACAAATACAATAAATTGGATTTGGTCATATCTATTTGATCGTCATCAGTATATTAGAATACAAACTTGTCAATCATCTGCCCTTTGTCTCTCTACCAGTGTGCTCCAAGGGTCAATCCTGGCACCGTTATTATTTTCTTTATATATGAATGACTTTTCATCTGCATGTCTCTGTTCAGATGTATGCAGATGACACTGTGATCTATGTTCATGTCAGTAGTGCTCCCCAAGTGGCCAAAAAGCTCACGCAGGCCATGGTTAACATCCCAGCTTGGTTGCGCGATTCTTGCCTGCAGTTAAATACTTTGAAAACTGATCAAAGTATTCACAAAATCACATGGTCATCTCAGTGATGAGCCTGATGTTCTTGTATCAGGTGAATGGCTTCAGGTTGTTAAAGAGTATAAATATCTTGGTGTTGTTCTAGATTCTAAATT
>JAPTHA010000028.1:15401341-15414282 GCA_029814585.1 Gymnapogon annona
TTTTAACTGATATGTCTGAACATGTATGTGTGCGTATGAGAGCTGTGTTGTAATTTTGTGTGTGTGGCATTTTATTCCATTTTTGTTATGTGTAATTTTTTTTGTTTTTATGCATATGTATATATATTGTTTTTGTTTGTATTGTGTGTACATTGTGTTTTTTTATGGTAGGGATGAAATATAGCCCTTGGGCTAATTTCGGCGTGTTTGACATGCTGTCTATTAATATGCATTGTCCCATAAATAAACAGTAAATAAATTCGATCAGGGAGTTTCTAACCTGGTCCTCGAGGCACACTATTCTGCATGTTTTAGATGTTTCTGTCTTCCATCACACCTGAAATGTAATTACATTGTTATCAGACTTCAACAGAGCTTAGTGATGAGCTGATCACTAATCGAACCAGGTGTGACGGATGAGGGAGACACCAAAAAATGAGTTTTTCCATCCTGGTCCTCGAGGTCCTGTGTCCTGCATGTTTTAGGTGTTTTCCTCTTCCGTCACGCCTGATTCAATTATTGATCAGCTCACCACTAAGCTCTACAGAAGCCTGGTAATGATGTAATGGCATCCAGGTGTGACGGAAGAGGGGAACCTCGAAAACAGGGGTGTCAAACTCATTTCAGTCCAGGGGCCACATTCAAGTATATTTCATCTGAAGTGGGCCGAAGCAGTGAAGTAATAACATAGTAATATAGAAATAGTGTCAACTCCAAACTGTTCTCTATGTTTTAGAGTGTAAAAAGTCCAATTACATGATAAAATTTTGTAATAATTGTACTTAACTTCTCTTCCGTCATTTCAGGCTCTTATTTGTTCATGTTATTCAACATTATATATTAAAATTAACTTGATTTTACTTTAAGTACATAATAATATTTGGAGTTGTGAGTATTTAGAGGTTATTATGGTATGTATTCTACTGCTCTGACCCACTTGAGATCGAATTGGTCTTAATGTGGAACCTGAACTAAAATTAATGTTAATATCTTCAGTGTCATCTAATCATTGTACAGACTCCTCCCAAGGGCCAGACTGGACCCTTTGGCGGGCCGGATTTGGCCCCCGGGCCGCCTGTTTGACGCCTGTGCTCTAAAACATGCACCTTGAGGACCAGGGTTGAAAATACCTGCTCTAAAACGTGCAAGACAGCGTGCCTCGAGTTGGAAAAACCCAGGACAATACCCTGATACCCCCATTAACTGACGTACCCTTTGGATGAGAAAAATGTAAAAAAAAATCAATGACTCACTTGTGATTGGTGAAATGCTGTCTCTGATATCTTGTACTCATTGAGGAACAGTTTGACATAGTAGAAGCTGAAAATGTTGTTGATCATTGCAGCGCCCACAGTGGTCATAGCAAACGCTAACGCTTTCGGATTAACCCTCATATTTATTAGGTGCCAAAGTACGTTCATTCCAGCGGGTCGGACACCTGGACCAGGTTTCTCCTCCGAGGTCATTGCAGCTCCTGTCACCGAGAAAAATCAAATAGTTCCAACTCCACAAACCGCGTCCTTATGGAGACTCAGCACTTTATATTGTTCATGGTTAGCATAGCTGACACAAGCCAAAACCGATGGATGGATGGATCAATGTCCGGTGTCTTAAAAAAATCGTAAATCTTTCAAGACAGCTCTCTCATTTCCTTGAACCTCACATAAGTCCGGAAGACACTTCTGTCTAAACTGATAGTGAGTTTGCCGAATATGTGGCACCATAACATGTCAACACAGACAACAATCCCATCAAACTCGTTTTCCGTGTCTTCGAACGGGGCGGGTCTTCAAATTGCCAAACAAATGCGCGATTGGTTAGAAGTTTGTGACGGTCCACTTGACTGTGGTGAGATTTGTCAATGAAGATGCCAATCAACAGAAGCAGGATGTTACGACAGCAAACTTTAAAAAATATATATTTAAATGTTGCGGTACTCGTACCCTAAATTAATAAGTCATAAAAGTGAATATTAATTAAACAAAATAATAAACTTGACATAACATAACTTTTAAAAAAAATTTTTTTTCGCTTAAACAGTTATGTGCCACCTACCGGATGTTGGAGTGTATTAGAGATTTGCCACGTTGCCGTAGACAACACACTTAACGGCTCAGACTCACCGGGAGGATGTGGGAGTTCACATAGCTTACACACGGTGAAGGACGGGAAACACGGACGGCTGCAAAAAAAAAAAAAAAAAGGAACAAAATACATACCTGCTTCTCAGCAATTCCGTCAGGTGGAGTCTCCGCTTGTTCCGTGGATTTAACGATGCTGACGGATATGATTTTGGAGGAAGAGTTTGACAAAGATGGGGAGTCTTGGTACCACCCGCAGGACCTGGAACACGGTAAGAGAACCGATCCGGGGTCTCGCCCTGTGTGTCACCTACCCCCTAACCCTAACCCTTGAATGGCAATTTAGTTTGACATTACGACCCACACCATATGTAACCCCAGTGATAAAGATCACCGAGTGTGTCCACTGTTTATAGTGCTGTTTATATTGTTGTGCGCCGGTATTTTCACTGTTTATAGTATTGTTCACATTGTTACTGTCCATCTTTATTTCTTATTTATATTGACTGTGTGAATTTTTTGTTGTCACCTTACACTGCAGCCACTTATGGCTTTGGATTCGCTAAAGGCAATCTTGCACTTTTGTATTTTCCATATTTATTTTGGGTTTATCAGTTGCCAATCTATGACATTTCGTTAGCAGATTCTTTGTGTGTCTGTGTAATGACAAAGGAAGTCTTAAGTCTAAATGCATCGCTCACACACAGGCTCAGTACTTCCTATCGTCTACTCTCATGACACACCATCACATTCACAGTCATGGGGTGCAAGAGTTGAAACCTTTTCAGAGCTCTGCTGCCAGGATTTCCTCTGACTGTCACTCCAGGGTCTTTGTGTTGGTTGTTTCGGATTTAGTCAAATGCTTGTAGGTTCACACGACAGAGGATTTATGTAGAAAGCCTAATGGATTCAGGGGAATAGGCTTAAATTGTCATTAATTCCAAAAGTCTTAAGGGTGTTGTAGATTTAGAAGTTATTATAGGAATTTATTTGTACATTTGTATACTTTATTTGACTATCTGTATTGTTATTTTTTGCATTTGTTGTGTAGAGCTCTTATTTATGCATGTTGTATGCCTAATGTTTGGACACTCGTGTGTGTGTGCTGCTTATTTTGCTTCCAGCTGTTTTGTACTTTAGCCCAAGGCAAAGTTCCCTTTGCAGGTGATTTGATTAGACAATCTTAAATAATTTGCGACAGTTTATTACTGATCTAGGCTTAAACCAAAGTGTGTTTCCTCTGGGCAGGATATGTCAGTAATTCTGAACATGAGTGGAATATTAACCCACATACTAAGTACACTGTGTTGTAAGTTCCTGGATTGAATTGTTGTCGGTCCCTGTCACAAATAAACACAGAAGACAATGTGTTTGTCGTCAGGCAAAGTTTTTAGAGGGTGTAAAACATAGGACATAAGTGAAATATATATTTAGGAGAAAATCTAAATGCCAGCTCACCACACCATAATGAAACCTGCTATGAATGACTACCCGTAACTCCCCTTAGTCCCTGAACAGTTTCATAAAAAATTGCTCTGAAACAGCTCTGCTCTTTCACCATGTTACCTGAGATAATATGAGGTATTTTAACCCGATTTATATCAGTTCACAGAGCCCTCATCTCTACTGCTGTCTGAGTGCTTCGGGGTGGGGCTAAAGGTTGTTCTTTGGCGGCTTGAGCGCATGTTTGTGTTAAACATACTCGGGCAAACATTTACTACTTGTTTTCTTTGTATGTCAAAGAGTGCCTTCTCAGAACTGCTTCACTTAATTTCACAGGGCAAGTAAACACAGTTGTTAGACAGCAAAAGAATAGAAATGAATTAGTGTGCAGTAGATTCCTCTGTGTTTTACTGTGCCACATTCACAACATTCTAAGTTGTGTGTCAGTGTTGTCTTCAACGCCTGTCTATGGTTATACCCTTAATGTGCATTTAACTCTGAGACTTGCCTGTGTTTGGTCATAGTGACGCCCTGGTGGGATGTGTTTACATGTTTTCCTGCTTTGACAGATCTCCGCTTGGCAGCAGAGCTGGGGAAAACCCTCCTCGACAGGAACCATGAGCTTGAACAGGCTCTGCAGCAGATGTATTCCACCAACCAGGAGCAGCTACAGGAGATAGAGGTGATACAGAGCTCTTTACCCTCCGGTGATTTTCACTGCAAAATATACGGTATATTTATTTGTATCATGTCCATATGTCACCATCTGGTTGATTATTCCTTTTTTATGCAGTTATTATAAATTTGGTCATTTTAAATCAATGAAAAGTCCAGTGTGTTAGTCAAATTACTCACTGAGGTCAAGTTTGTCGATACCATTATTTTAATTTTAAATAGGATTTTCTAAAAGCCAGTTCTGATCACTCTCACTTTCTAGTGAGCTTTTGGCACATTGTAGCTCTTGGCAGGATGTTTCTTTATCTAATTATAGAAAGCCTTTCATCAGTCTTCTCCTACCTTTACCTTGGACAGTGTTCAAGATTGTAGTGAAGCATTAGGTTGTCAACGCATCAACACAAATGATGTACAAAACAGTCCATAAAAACAGTAATGTAAAAAAAACATTCAAGGTAACATGAAAAACAGTAGACTTTGTGTCTTTGTTCACTTTATTTGGTAAACTTTATGTTAAAAAAGTGCAGTAAATATAACTAAATCTTGGTTTGTGAAGGCCTTGCTGGCCTGTTTGAGGCATTCAACAGATTGACAATGATAAGAGCCTTAATTCGTTTACAGCAAAGCACCGTCTTCCCAGGGGAATTATTGAGGTTGATATGCTAATCCCTCGTGTCTCTTTGACCGCGGTCCTTATGGAGTGTCTGTCTGTATTCCTACTCACTTCACTCATGACAGCCTCAAAGCTGCACCTACCCGTATGTTTAAAGATAGGGCTTTGATGTTGATTTGTGTGAATTTGAAAAAGCAGTAGATAAATAGTTGTATGAATTTCTGTGTAAGGCACACTAATTTAGTTAATGACATTTTAGCAGCTATTTTTCCACAATCATCCAGCATAGTGAATCATTTAAATTGATGAATTAAATTTGAAGCCTTCTATTATCATCCTAATGAGATTATTGCAGAAATAAACTGTTAATTACAATCATGATTGGTATCTAAATATAATTCCATATTTTGCCGCTATGCATTTTTGCCCCAGAAAACCTTTATATTTATAACAGATTCCAAAAAAACGAATTACTTGGCAAGTATTTTATTGTCAGCACATTCAAATGAGCTCACGTTAGCTTGCGGTTTAAGGTGCGTTAAATACGGTACATTTTGTAAGAGGACTAACATTAGACTCAGTTTTGCGCCTTTGCTGAAGATACTGTCCAACAATCTTAATGCTCGTCTCGTCTCTCTCTTGTGCACTAGTATCTGACCAAGCAAGTGGACCTGCTGCGTCACATGAACGACCAGCACGTCAAAGTGTATGAGCAATTAGACATGACTGCCAGAGACCTGGAGCAAGGCAACCACAAACTGGTGCAGGACAACCGCCTGGCCCAGCACAAGATCAACAGGTCCGTGTACCACTTATCACTTAATTACCCCTGGAAATGTGACATCACCAATTATTCACACTGTGAGCTCTTAAAATGATGTTTTGGAAGATGAAAATTGGACTCTTGTTTATTTTTGTCCTTCAGCCTAACGGAGACCATTGAAGGCCTTCAGACCCACATGGAGGACCTGCAGACTCAGGTGGAGGAGCTGAAGACTGCCCAGGCAGAGCGCAGCAAAAGAGAACAGGCAGAGCAACGGCGATCCCTCGGAGCGCAGAGTGTGTCCTGTCTCAAAGAGCTGTACGACTTACACCATGACAGGTACTACATGTGCACACTTGCGTCATATGACAGAGGAACTATTCGTAAGAGGAAATGGCAGTAGTGGGCTTGTTATCATGAGAGCTTGGACGTAGACTTGAGGAGAGGTGTTTGCTCATATCAACAGTCTGAGAATAAAAACTAACCAGAAACATCTACATGCAACGTGAAGACGGCTTGTCCTTAAACTTAACTATTAAATCGAAGGGCAAATAGTCTGAACAGTAACAACTACTGTCTGTCGTCTGACTTTCTCTCACCCTCAATTTACTAGTGAATCATTTCCCCCCCCAGGCTAACAGGAGAAACTCCAGGTCACCCAGACCCAGATGAGACATAATCCAAGTGAGGAGGGTATTAATCCTCCGCTATTGTCAGAAATAAGACACGCCCGTGTTGTCTTTGCTTCCTGCATTTTGTATTACACAAAATAATGAGAAAGCAACAGAGTAACAGCCAATAATGGCCCTGACCCATATAGACTTAGACTTAGACTTCCTTTATTGTCATTACACAGACACACAATGAATCTGGTAACTAAATATCATGTATATCTCATATATATATCTATCGTGTCTGACAAAGATGGCTGCATCTGATTATATTTAGAATACAATTTGAGGTAATTTATTTATTAGAGTGCACTGGCAAGTTTACTGTGCAGATCCAATGCCCAAATCTCGATAATACTTTAAATGTAAACCAGTGTTTTCCAAACTTTTTCTTGGCACCCCTGTTTTAAAATGATGTACTTCATAACGGACTTCATCTCCAAATCATAATTCTGCCCGAGTTAATGTTCCTTGCCATTTCTGCATGTTAAAATTCAGTCTGGGCAAATTAAATACATGTATTTTGAAAATATATCCATATGTTAAATACTTGATGAAGAAGATAATAAAAAACATTAGGCAGAAATAACAAGCAGATGGCGTCAGTCATGAATGCATCGCTTATATTGTCACGGTGACTTTTCAAACTCACATCTGCCCCCGCCTCAGGCATGACGAGCACCGTGAAGGAGGACTTTGGTCGACTCAGGACTTCTGCTATGACCGAGGAAAACGCCAAGACCCAGAGGAGGAGCATGCAGCTCTGCAGCGATCTATACAGACCCTTCAGAACCAGATCGCCTTAGAGCGGACCCACAGGGAGGCAGCAGAGCGGGAGAGTGAGATGATGACGGCAGAGAACAGAGTCCTGGAGCAGCAGCTGGGCCGGCTGGAGGGATGCCGCACGCGCCAGAAGGACCTGGAAACTGAAGTGGAACAGCTGCGCCTTCTGTGGCACCGAGACAGAGCCAACAAGTGAGAGCTGTATTTTGTTTTTTTTTTAGGGATTCGGAATGGGGGGGGGATTTTATTGATTGTGCTATCGTTTAATCCTACTTTGTCCTTTGAAGCTGGGTAAAAACTTTTCGTCTCCTCCTTTCCCACTAGTTTCAAAAGACCAGAACAGCTGCTGTTACCCGATACAGTATTTTTTGCCTCTGAAGAAAAGCCGAGTCTGGAGCAAAGCGAAACGGAGGGAAAAGAAGAAAATGACGAGGAGCCGCAACGATCCAGCAGACAGAGGTGTAACAGCGACAGCCTTCTGAGATTGACAAACGCAGACGAGATCCGCCGTGGCCACGAGCAGATGTGTATAAGGCGAACGGAGGCAGTGAAACAGAGGGGCGTCTCCCTGCTCAACGAAGTGGATGCACAGTACAGCGCACTACAGGTGGTGTATCAGTACCATGTCTGCAACAGTGCCTGTTTCAAGTAGTAGTATGTGTTTGTGTTTAGGAGTGTCCAAAGATAGATAGATGGATAGACCCCCCCCAAACACACACACGCACACACATAACACACACACCAGTCTTCTCAGAACTACTTGTAGGAGGAAGATGAATATAACCAGCCAGAGGTTGGTCACTGTTGGTCATTTAAAGTCAAATATGGACTCTAATTGTGTGTACAGCAAATGTCATCTGTTAAGTCTCGAATATTTTGTAGCAGGGCTGTCAAACATGCGGTCCAAGACCCAAATGTGGCCCACCAAATGTTCCAATCCAGCTCGTGTGCTGAATTTGCTGAATTGCAAAAATTTACACCAAAGATATTTGCAAGAATTTATATTTCAGGTTCCACATACAGACTGGGGAAATTCTTATCATAATAACCTATAAATATTTTGTACTTCAAAATTTTCTCTGTGGAAATGTAAGTATTTTCATGTAATTGTCCTGTATTTACACTAAAATGCAGTGTCATTTCACAAAAACACATCAACGACCTGAACAAATATAAATGAAATGTCTGAAGGAAAGTGAGTGTAATTTTATCAATATTCTACCTGTTACTAAATGTTTTGTATGTATTTGTAGATCCGCTGTGATCTGTAAGTTGTAATGTACATGTATAAATTATAAACTGAGGTATAATGTTAAAATTACGCTTACTTTCCTCAAGAATTTCAATGTTGTTAATGTTAATCATATTGTATTAAAGGACAGTTTGTTGACGGAAAAATTTTCATTATAGAAGCAAAGTTTAGAGTTGACGTTTATGGAGATGTAATTCTGTTATTATTTTACTAGCCCCGCCCACTTAACCAAGAAGAATTTGGCCCCTGAGCTAAAATGAGTTTGACACCCCTGCTTAATAGACAGATGATGCACGAGAATGAAAAGAACAATGAACAATTTCCTGAATGGAGTGCGTTTGTATACAGGTGAAATACGATGAGCTTCTCCTGCGGTGTAAGCGGACGACAGACGAGCTCAGCCATAAGGCCGTTCAGACATCCAGCACTCCTGTGGCAAACGGCCGCACCCGCCGCCACCTGTCCAGCTCTGCTTCAATGTGTGATTTGATTACGGGTTTAGAAAGTGGCCAACAGCCGGAGTACAAGGCTCTCTTCAAGGAGATCTTCACCTGTATCCAGAAGACCAAAGAGGACCTCAGTGAGAACAGGTGTCCGCTCAGGGACAGTGATCCTCAGGTGTCCAACCAATGATTGTATTTCTTATCACCTTGTGATGGGGGAGTTCGGGGGGGAGATGGGGGGGCGCACTGGTTCATGTCTGAACACTTTGACTGAGGCTTGGAGTTTGCTTTTGCTGTGTAGAAACTCAATGGCTGATGAGTAAGTGTGCCCGTATGCGTCTTAATCGGCTGCAATCCTCTTTTGTCCTGTCATATTCATGCACGTGTTTGTATCAGCACTGTTCATTTCACTCCGTCCTTATGCAAAATCAAGTGTTGTAAGAATTGTATAATCCGTTGTATGACTTGAAGTGAGTATTCTTTCCGATGACGGCAAAAACAAAGAATGACTAATGTGTAGCTTATGGTAACGAGATGGTATTGTTACACACTTATCAAGATAGTCAGGTTAATCTGTACTCATGGATCCTAAGCTAATGTAAAGCACATTTATCACCATGTGACCTACAAATCCACAAATGTTGTTGCATCTACGACAGTATTTATTGTTCATATCCGCTCAATCATTTTTGGTGCTGGTAAGAGAAAGGCACACACTCGGTTTAGAAGTGTGTGTATGTTATGTAAGCTGGAGCTGTACGTCTTATGTAAATGGAAAGTTTGGAATGTTGTAATAGGATGAAAAGCCGTTGCTGTTTAACAACTAAAGTCTCAGGTGTTTGGGATAATTAGCTTAACAGCGAGTATATGTTGGTTTGTGCAAGTGAACAATAGTTGGCTGGCGTATCGCCATCGACGTGTCAGTGGAAACGGGAAAAATGCAACAGTCTCGATCATCGGGACCGGCCCAGGCTCTGATGAGCATCTTTATACTAGTAGGTTACATACAAAAATGGCTGTGCACTTTTATAATTGAACCACAGTTTCTATTTATTTTTGAAAAAGACTATTTATTTTCTTTATTGCTTAATATTCAGATGGGTCAGTTGAGAGTGACTGAGTTAACTATATGTATTGAAGTATGGTCTATGTCGCTGTAAATATATTATACACAAATAACTGAAAACATTACCGAGTGTTATGTGGATTACTATATTTACAGGAAATATCTATTAAGAAAAATTTAAATATTTGCCTGTGGTCGGTAAAGAGGCGAATTTGCTAACCTGATGTTACTAACCGTATACTGTTAGATCTGGGCAGTCAATATGATCCAAAATGATTATTACATTTTGCAAGTCCATATTAAGATGTGAAACTATCATTATATATTATTTTCTGGTTTGATGCTAATATGCAAGGACGCTGCTTAATTGCGATGTTTAAAATACTTGGGCATTTAGCAGTTTTCAGTTTTAAAGCTGTGAAGTTTGTGCTACTGCGGAAACATCTCTCTGTAATAATGTGTTGTCAATTCAAATTAACATGTTTTTGCTCGATACTCACTAGTAAAAACAGTTCTGCAAAGACCTCAGTGACTGGTCCATCAATGTATTTGCACTGGAAAACATCACCACATAGTTTTTTGTTTTGTTTTATTTTGTTTTGTTTTTTTGTGCACGTAGGTGTTTCAACCTGTTATCTGTTCATCAGGTGGAAAAAATGGAAAGGCTACTTGCGTTCTTCAAGTGGAACTTAAGACAGTGTGTCCTGATGGAGACGACATCCCTGTTTCTGTAGTTAAAGAGGGTTTGTCTTCTCATAGGTAGGTCTTACACAATAAGTTTTCCTACACTGTGTTCCAATTGCCACAAATCCATTAAACTTCTAAATCGGGCGATAACACGCCATACTTATGCAAGTGGGACAGATCTCTGCAAGACCACGAGCATGAACGCAGGAATCTACCCATGGCATCTACAAAGTCAGTAGCACAGGCCTGTGTCGCTCTACTTCCCTGCAGGGGCCTTAAGTTTTTCTTTCAAACGTTGGTCAAAGTGGGAAAACTAACACAACCGTCACCAACTCAAGCAGAACCCTCCATATGCATCTCTTTCTGGAGGCCAGTCAGCAGCCCAACATTCAGACCAAAATGTAGGTGGGACAATTAAAAAGAAAGGGATCCTTCAGAAAATGTTTGTAATGAGTAGATGTCATTTCCTGTATTGTGGTGCATTTTAACCCAGGTTCCATTTTTTAAACGCCCATGTACACTGCTCCCTCATTAATGCACCTCCACTGGTACGTCAAATGAAAGCTCACTAACTCGCCTTTCCATATATTGAAACTGTTAAGCGCAAGGACATCACCACATACATAAAAGGTTTTCCAGGAAAGCACAATATGATAAATGTGTCTTTTCTGACTTTTGAAGGCTGTCTGCAAACCAAACATCCATCCATCCCAACAAACATGGTCTGGTTTTCCTTGTAACAGTCCAGCAAATCCTGTAAAATATTTAGGTCTATAATACATAAGATCCACAAAGGCACAGATGAATTTCACACGTGAAAATTTGTCCAACCTGAGATGAACATTGGGTTTTGTTTTTTTGTTTTTTTTACATTTTCCTTAACCATATCCTCCATAATTGACTTTTTCTGCAGGTGACACGGGTAAAGATTGACAGCCTAACGTGTTACCTTCTGATTGACACCTATCTTTATCCACATCTCTATCCATAAATGTATACTGTGTATGTATTACATATGCATACTGTGTATGCCGTTTAAGAATTCAACCGGTGTATATTAGATTAGATTAGATTAAACTTTATTGTCATTACACAGTACAATTGTAGGGCAACAAAATGCAGTTTAGCATCTAATCAGAAGTGCATATAGCAGAAGTGCAATATATAACAGATAAATAAATACAGTATGTACAGAAGGGTATTATTACAGATGTAAACAGTTACAACCAGTGCAAATGAGGTGGATATAAGTTAGGTATGGAATATGTACAGATACGTGGAATTAAATAGGCATATAGAATATAAGCAGTATTTACAGATGACAGAGTTACAAGTAATGCAAGTGTGATGGTAAATGTACAAAGGTTTCTGTACAGAGTATGTACAATGGTATGTCTGTATTTCTACTCTTTGTATTTGGCTGCTGTGATGCACTAATGTCCTCGTTATGGGATCATTAAAGTCCTATCTTATCTTAACTTGGCCAACCTAAAGCGTCCCAGGGGTTACTGATACAAGTGCCAACCAAGTGCCAGAAATAAGTAAATGACCACGCCTACCTCACCTTACTGTTTGTCTGACCAGCCACTCCCATGCGTGCACTAAAGATGGCGACGACAACAAAAAGGTCACGTGACTAACTGCCATTATTTTATTCATGTGACATTTGCCTACATCAGACTGAGGAGTCAAGAGTAGTGACAACGTGACGTGGAGTTTTAATTGCAATGGAAAGGGATTTGAGTCAGTGTGGTGAAAATGCCATTGATAAAGGTGTGTATATCTGATATTATTGATCTTGAAAAGTAGGTGGGTCTTGTCACATTTGCTTACAATGACTCCAGCGCCCCTTGCTAGTATTTTTCTATTGATATTTAGTATGCCATCAAAAAGCTCCTCTGTATATGTATCTGTGTATGTTCTTGTATTTATCCTCCTTGATACATGGCATTTGTGATGTTAAATTAACATAATTGATCATATACATATTTAGAATATATTCTAAAACTGGGGAGTTAAAAATGCTGCCTGGGGACCAAAACCAGCCCACCCAAGGGTCCAATCAGGCCCGTGAGATGAATTTGTCAAAAACATTCCACTGAACATATGTCAAGTGGATCAGACAAGTAAAATTAGTAACATTATAACCTATAAATAATGACAATTCCTAAGTTTCCTCTTTGTTTTTGTGTGAAGAAAGTAGAGTCACATGAAAATATTTACAATGTGCAATTTCTCCATAGCGGGATAAATCAGATCATATAAATATATGTGTAATTTTATGAATATTCTACCTGTTAAAATGTTTTTTTGGATTTGTAGTTCCACTGTGATCTGCAAATTGTATTGCACGCGTGTAAATGATAACACTGAGGCGTAATATTCCTTAAAATGCACTTTTACTTTTGTGTGCCCAAAGACAAATATTTTGATGTATTTTTTGTATTATATATACATATATACA
>JAPTHA010000028.1:15577978-15588825 GCA_029814585.1 Gymnapogon annona
GTGTTGTCATATTTGCACTGTAGTTACACTCGGCTACATCAACTGTGCACTTTTCTATTTTCCATATTTATTTGTATTATCAGCTGACAATTCTAGACATTTCGTTACCAGATTCAGACCACACAGTTTAAATATTAACTATATTAACGCAGCTTTTCTCCTTTTAAAATGTATTTATTGATAGCAATCAAGCACAGTAAGTAATTAAATATAGGTGCAGCATCATGGAACTATAAGCCATGTTCCACTGTGTGAAATGTAGATTTGCAAATCGACAACAGGACATATGTCATATTTAACTCAAAAAAGTACAATTTATAAGCAAAAATATGGTAATTTTTAAATTCATGGTATAGAAACATGCATAGAAAAAGCTGGGATGGGAGCAACAAAGAATGGAAAAGTAAGTGGTAGTGAAAGTAAAAAGGAAACAGTCGGAGGAATATTTTGTGACTCTAGGTTACTAAAAAGTAAAGATTCCCCAATCTGCAAAAACCTGTCAAGAATGGTTCTGTGGTGAATAAAATATGCATTAATGAGGTTTGCGAATCAATCCGTTTTATTTACATTTTACACGAGTCCCAGTTTTTTTTTTTGTAGCTCTGGTTGTATATGATAATCGCATTCACTTAGGTGAGTTTTCAGTCAGATGTGGACCTTTGTATCAGTGTGTTCTGCTGAACTGAGTGAGTACCAGTATGAAGCAGAGATGTTCACTCAGTTAAAAAAGCCATCTACACTGGTCTGGAGTCCTGCTCCCTTGACTGCCTGCTCATCTGTGATAACACCAACCCCTGTCCCATCCCAAAATAAGCTAATGGTCCATGCTGAGTCTTGTCACTTTGTCTAACAGCAGAGGACGGCAGACAGAGGAGAGGGATTTGGAGACAGAGATTCACCAGATAAATAGAGGTGAAGAAATAAGAAAGGAAAGAAAAGAGAAAAAGGATGTATATATTTATATATATATATATATCTGAATTGCAAAGCTGCTTAGCCGTATGATTCAGTTGGGGGGATTTATATCTGCTTTCACCCCCACTTCAAGCAATGGGGTGGGACAAAGAGAGATGGAGGGGGAGTGTGTGTGTTATGTGTGTGTGATGGAGAAATGGTGTAGGAGAAGCTCAATCTGCTGTAGCTCCATGTGAAAATGACCTACTTCCTGTCAGCTCATTCTCAAATGGATTGCTATGTTCAGATGTGTGAGGGAGAGAGGGAAAGAGAGGGAGGTCCTCTGAGGGGGTCTGGGGGGAAGAGGTTGACGTGGCACGGTTAAATGAAAGATAAGCAGGTGGCACCAGGGACCTAAACTGTAAAATAAAATAAATATCAATGCACATGTACATTCTGTGTGTGCGCGCCATGTGTTATCCATTCTCGAGCGCCCACCTGTGTGTACTCTGTTTGTTTGCTCCCCAAGGCTCACACGCAGTAAAACATGCATGTTACATGCAGCGCCGCTCGCCCTCTGCTGCGTTAATTACCACAAATGAGAGTTTGACAAGAGTTGAGCTATCTGAGAGCCAATATTTGAGGGGGCTGCCTCGACAGATGCCGGTTTGTTGGTGTGTGTGTGTGAGTTTGTGGGACACAGGATGTTGTTAGTGATGGCTGTGTGCTCTTTCTGTGGTTTTTATTTGGCTTGAGAGATAAGTCTCCTGAGAAACTTGCTTCTTTTATGTTACTGGGGTTTATCGAGTCCAACATCTGCTTCACGCGATAAGTACAGAGAGCATACGTTCACCTCCTCCCAGCCTCTTTTCAGTTATGTTTTATGCAATTACCGTCACTCATCAAGAAACAGAATCAGCTTCGTTGAACCTTCTTATTGACTTTGGGACTTTATTAATTCTTGTGCAAAATGTTTGAGTCTTATAATGATGTTTCTGGACCTCAATGTGCTGTCTTTAGCATCTTAACTTAGTGGTGCATATTCTGTATGTCATAAAGCCCTTGTGATTGATTATATGGGTCTTTGTGACAGCTGAATTGTCTCTGTCAGGTCAGAACTTGGCGTGCCAGGGGACACCAACCTGTGACCTCTGGCAACATGCTTTTGTTTTTTTTTGTCACACTATAATAAAGTGTAATCGCACATCCACTACAGTAGGTGACAGTGGCGCTCTCATTGTCAGGTTGCCAGCAGGGAGTATTAGCTCTATGATGTAGGTGTTTTTTTTACACCAATCCTTCATATTCAACAGGGACAAAAAGAAAGTCTCCTGAAAGCAAACACCAGGAAACATGACGAAGCTTAAGTAGAGCTTGGCTTCACTGTGACTATGGTGGAAGAGGAGGAACGACCAGTGGACATTGGCTCTAAAAATGTTGGTAGTGGACAGGTGTCACTTAAAGACATTACACCCCAATCACGCTGATGAGCCGCTTGAGTTTTTTTTTTCCCAGCAAAAACGTGCCGAATATTGCTAACAATCATCGCGCTTTGTGAAAGTTACTTCAGTAAACCAGCGAGCATGTTAGCATCATATAAAGCGGCTTTCCAAACTGTACCAAAGGGCAAAAGATCCAACACTGAAGAGGAGCTATTTATAAGGGTATTATTACAATTATATTATTTATTGCCGTGACAGGGGCGTGTGTGTGTTAGGGTTAAAAAAAGTGCATTAAAGATCTGATTGGCTCATACAGGCACACACTGCACATTTTATACTGATTGACACATATTTCATTCATGTAAAGCAACAAGCATTCAAAAGAGGTCACTTTTATATGATGCAAAGTTGTGTAAAGGTGAGAAATGTGTTTTGCGTTGTGCATCATGTCTTTGGGATGGATTCACTCAACAAGTAACTCACCGCAATGCTTAATCCCTGCAGTTCTCACTGGCCGGTTGGAAGGTGAATTAATTTAATCCACGCTCACAACCCTGCCCCCCGCTCTCTCCCACACTCATATATTTCATTCTCTCCTCTTCCTCTTTTCCAGTACCTGAAGACCTGTCTCTGGAGGAAAGAGATGAGCTGTCGAATATACGACGCAGGAAAAAAGAGCTGCTGGATGATATTGAAGTAAGAATCTCCAGTTAATATTTAGTTTTGTTTCGGCAGCACATTGTTCAATATGTTGGGATTTAAATGCTTATTATTAAATGAGTTTCCGCCCGCTGTCCGTTTTTTGATTTAATGAGGCTGAGCAAATCAAATGTGTACTTCAGTAAATTTGTGGATATCTGTGCTGTTGCAGATAAGCTTACATATTATATCTGCAGTTGTCCTTTGGAGACATTCTATCTTGCTTCTGTACCATGGGGATAAAGATATTATAATACTTTAAAAAAGAAGAGATTCCTTGGATCTTGACTGTTTTTTGGACGCCATTGCCATCTTACAATAGGTCGATAATAGAAGCTATGCCCATAGACTGTAAGATGGATTCCGACTACATCACTCATTCCCGTTCAATAGGATGCACTGTTGTGTTAAATTAATAAGGTAATATACACCAAGTTGAGAGGCGCTCAGCATACAGCATAAAATGCAGTGTCTAGAGTTCTTTTCTTGTCCTGTGCCCTGCAGCGGTTGAAGTTTGAGATTGCAGAGGTGATGACGGAAATCGAGCAACTAACCTGCGTGGGGGAGAGGTAAGTGCACATCTTTATTTTCTCCTTTTGATTCTTTGTTCCTGTGGTTTTTAGCTAATTTGATGATTTTTGTTCTCAATTCTATATGTTAACAATGTACTCTGTGCTGCAAATGTCCCTATAGCAAATCAAGGCAAAGGTTTCAGGAGATTCTTTTGCCTTTTCTGCTCTTCAGGAACACAGAGCTGTGGCGTTACCTCCTCACACAGCCTCACACCTGTCATTTTATGTGTGTGTGATAATCCACCTTTGTTTGAGGAGTGAAGAGGGATTGTCAGCAACTAAACATTAGCTTAAACAGTCTGTATTCAGAGGCTTTCATTCGATTGGCGGATGAGGTGGAGTGAGGCTGTGTGTCGGGGCTGTGTGCGTCTCAGGTGCAGCTGGCAAAGGGGCTTGGGTTATTTTCAGCAAACAGGAAGCGCAGGGAGTACACAAAGACGCAACGCCGACGAAGCACAATGTGTTTTTGAAGAAGAATAGCACGCAAAATAGGAAATATTCCATGACGTTGCCTGCAGGAGACACTTGTTGTGAAGTGTTGTTGTCTTCGCTGATATTCATCCACACAAGCGTTTTACTTTAATTTACACCCTATGTAAACTCATCGCCCCTAAACCAAACTGACAGATGAGCTCCTGAACAAATACATGACCTGTAATGCTGTGGACAAAACCGCACCTTCAACGATCACATGTAGTAATGTTTCTTGTTTTTCGCCGCAGCAAAACCACACAAAGAAACAAACAGATTGCCATGGGGAGGAAGAAGTTCAACATGGACCCAAAAAAGGTCAGGTCTGGTACTCAGTAACGCTGTCAAATGACACTTTTTAATGGCTTTATTGAAGACATTTTGAAACAACCCTGAGCCATGTGTCAAGGGCAAAACTAATAACAATTAAGCCAAGCGTATGAGGCGACTTTTTACCGATGACCGTGTGTGTTTTTTAATAACAGGGGATCCAATTTCTTTTGGAGAACGACCTTCTCCAGAACACCCCAGAAGACATTGCACAGTTCCTGTACAAAGGCGAAGGGCTTAACAAAACGGTCATCGGGGACTACTTAGGAGAACGGTGAGCGCTCCGGTTTTCCTTCTGTTTTCCTTTTCCCTCCTCATCCCACTCTTCTGTCAGATCTGCACTGCATGAGCTCAGACATGGGCATAAATCCCCAGGAAATTGGTAGTCTGGATTTATGGTGCAGAGCACTGACAGGACACAGGGCCAGTAAAGTAAATGCACAGACATGTGGTTCTTATCGAAGGGGATGGAATCAGTCAGAACAACAGCTTGGGATTTTACTCTGCATTTTACTTTTTCCACCTTGACCCGGACGGAATCAGCTTTTCTTTTTTATTTTTTTTTTAATATATACTTCATTTAGATTTTTCAGTATACAATATCACAGTTAGATTCACTACACTACAAGACCATATTCCCAACACACAATGACAGGATCAGAGACAATAGACAAAACCCAAAGAAACAAAACAATGACAAAAAACCCCACATTAATAAGTGAACTGCATGAGTCACAGATAGACATACTGTATGTTGACCTCACACCTCCTCAGTCCTACAAACCCTGGTCAGGCATAAAGAGCTTAACCATTGTGGTGTGCTGGCAAATTTTCAATGTAGTTTAAAAATGGTTGCCATTTCTTGTAAAACATCCTACGTTTTTACTTAGATTTGTTAAATCACTTTTTTTAATATGCTATAAATGAAAATAAATAAAAAACATACAAGCTCCTGTGGTTTTCCTCTTATGTGATAAACAAACTGAAAATTTACAAGCAATCAGGCATTTTGCACCAAAAAGTGACTGTTGTCGAGAAATTTATCAGAAATGCTGTTAGATTTAGAGTCTGTGAGTTGTTTAGCAGCCAAAGGATGCCTTAGTGTTGACCAAACAAAACAAAAAATATAACAAAACAAACGCATAAATAGTTATCCTTTGCAAAGCTTAGTAACTACCACATTTTCTCCTTTGTCAGCTTAAGTGTAAAGGTTTCAACAGTCTGACTTCTCTCTCAATATTCTGTAGGGATGACTTCAACATAAAGGTCCTGCAGGCATTTGTAGAGCTTCATGAGTTTGCAGACCTCAACCTTGTACAAGCCTTAAGGTAAGTATCCCTGTGCTAACAACACCATCCTGTTTTGACGGTTGAAAGGTGAACGGCCAAACAAAAGCGCTCATGCAAAATATTTTTGTAGAAATGAGCATTTCATTGCGGTGCGTTCCGGATGATGTTGCCTTTTGTGTTGATACAACAGCTGCCTCAAAAGAGTGTTTTTTATAGTAGTCGCAGGTTGTTTTTCACACTGCTAACTGACTATGGTCTGAGTAGGCCTTAGGCTGGAGGTCTTTGAAGATGCACAGAAACATATGCGTAAGTGCAGGCTGCCGTGGCTTTAATGTCTTGATGCGTGGACTTGCATCTTAAGAACACTTATTTGTTGATTCTGCTCTACGAAAACATAGAAGTATTTAGTAGAAAATGAAAATAAGGAGCAGCATCGACAGGAGCAGCATCGCCAAAAGCAGCGTCCTATATCACCTGCTCACAATGAAAAAATCTATTTAGGAATCTGAGCAAGGCTGAAAAGACGGAGGGGACGGCAAGCATTAATGACAATCAATTCAGGAGCTGAACTGGGGCAGATAGAGTTCATGATCAGCACTCCCGCGGCTGGAGTTCGTCAGGTTAATTTGAAGTAGCAACTGAAGTATTTATGTAAATACTATGATGTTATAATTTACTGTGATCATCAGAGACTGTGATTTAGATTTAGATGCATTTCTCAAGATCTTGTCATTACGTTTCCCCTCTCATACTTCCCGTGTAGGCAGTTTCTGTGGAGTTTCAGACTTCCTGGCGAAGCCCAGAAGATTGATCGTATGATGGAGGCGTTTGCCTCCAGGTACTGCCAGTGCAATCCCGGAGTCTTCCAGTCTACAGGTATCACATAAAGACACACACAGACACACAATGCAGCGGATAGATAAGTCACACTTGGCCAGACAGTCCAGGACAGACATCTTGGGCAGCCAGACCATCTCAGTCCCAGATCAATGCCCCTGACTCTCTGTCTTTTCTCATTAGACAGGCGTGCAGTTTGGGGAATATAAATTTTAAGCATGTGGCCACAGCGCCGGAGATTTATATCAGCGCGTATGAAAACTTTCAGATACTAATCTGTTTCCGATGTTTCCATTAAGGCATTGAGACTATTACTGTCTGCCTGAGCTTCAGAAACCAGACAAACATTCTGCTTACTTCTTTGTTTTCCACCTCAGTGAACAGCGTATTCGCTAATCACACTCCAATCAGTCTTCGTGTCTCCAGCCAGTGATAATGAAATTGATCACCGGTCAAGAGCCCTTGTTAGTGCATACCTGGCTCGTTGCACATCGGCCGGACCGCTGCTCCTGTGGTTACTGAGCGTGTGCGGACAAGGACACAGGTGACAGCTCAGGTCATGAATATTGATGCGGTGCGGTCGTGACACACCCTGACTCAGTTATTGGTCATCTCTCAGGGCTGGGATCAAGGGAGCCGTAAATTACAGTGCAGGGGATGTTGACTGGGGCAGTTACTGTCTGGATGGATGAGGTGGAGGATGGTTGGTTTAACTGGAGTTATGATGTGGAGTCACTAGATCAATGCCTGTGTGTGTGTGTGTGTGTGCGCCAATGCAGTGTCATGGACTCTCTGTCTTCACTCTCCGTGGTCTGGAGGAAACACTCTGTGTGAGTGTGTGTGTGTGGGGCTCTTTGTTGATTAAATTCTGTTTTATTTGACAGAGTCCTAAATTTTGTGCCAAGGAAACCTTTTGATGGTTTGTTGTCTAATTAATCACGACTCACTTGTGCTGTCAACTCATGCAAAACAGCGAAATTCCTTCTCCCACAAATACCACAACCCCAGCTTTTGTTTTTTACAGTTGTGGACACAAAACACCACATATTACAATATGCTAAATAATTGCTGTATTGTTCGGTTTAGACACTTAATCTGTTTTGGTCTGCAAACTTTAAGGACTAAAAAGAATGCAAAGTGACAAGTGTTACCAAACACACAGAAAGCAGCGGGGGTTGTTTTCATTATAACAGTCACGATCACATCCCACTAAAGTGTGTCCATATTTAATGCCACCAGATCAATGTTGCTCCATCTCATCACTAGAGTTGTATACCCCTTAGGCAATCGACCGCTTTTGTTTTTCCGATGAGAACATACTTTCAAATCATAACCATTCTTGACGTACAACTGTTTCCGAATTAATAAAGGTATTGTAATAATCTACGCTTTAACAAATGCACTCCACGCTGGAAAACCTGTCCTTATACATCCAAAAGTCATATATTATTCTACGCGCTGACACTGTGTGCAATTACCTCCGCAGACACCTGCTACGTCCTATCGTTTGCTATCATTATGCTGAACACCAGCCTGCACAATCCCAACGTCAGAGACAAGCCCCCCGTGGAGCGCTTCATCTCCATGAACAGAGGGATCAATGAGGGGGGAGATCTCCCAGAAGAGCTACTCAGGGTGAGTGCTTGGAGTTTATTAGTTCGTTAGCTTTGACAAATGTATTCAGGAGACCGGGTTTAAAAGGCCGCGCTTCGTGACACGCACGTATTCCGACACAACTTTGACAATTAAAATGTAAAGTAGCGTTTTGAAGTGTGTGGGTTTATGATACAATACAAACAGAGAGAATCCAAAAAGAGACGCGTTGGAGGGAAATGATGCTGCTTTAATTGAGATGTACTGCATCAGTTGAGCATAAAAAAGGTGTTTTCTGCAGGTAGAAATCTTCCGTGATCTCTCAAAGAATATGGGGGAAAAAAGGAGCACGCTTACTCATGCACTATGGGATTGTTCCAAGGTTCTTCTCCCTTTGTGGTAATTGTTCTAGATGATATGGACAAATGGTTGGATCATAACCTTCCCAGGTCACCGAGACTATATCTCCTTAGAGACAGAACTATGATACTCCACTTAAACCAGTATAGTTTTAGAATATTAAAAACTGGCCTATTGACCTGTGTACGGCTAATTCTGAGGTATTGGAGGGAACCTCAGGCAACAGTTGCCTCCGAAAAAATGCTGGGGAGATTAAATTCTCACAATGATACGTCTAAAGAACTGTGGGGCAGTTTTAGTATTCACATGTAAGAAGGAAACAGACAGATCAAGTAAAGATGTTGATGTGTTTCGCAATGTATTATTACAAGGCCTTACGCTTTGCCCTGAATGACGGTCTGCCCTTCATATGCTGATATGTGTTACCTGCCTGTTGTTTTTATGTTATAATGTTGTTTATATGTAATAATCTAAATATAATACAAAAAACAAATGATAAATGTGTAAAAAAAGAACAACATGTACAAACCTGATCTGCACACATAGATTAACAGCTAAGTTTAGGTTGAGCTCAGTACAAAAAGACGTCATTGTACAGCATTAACCCAAGGACCGACTGTTCACAGATGACAAGAAGTGTTAGTATGCCTCTCTGTTTCATTATGCGTTTGTTCCTTGTCCTCCTATTCAGAATTTATACGACAGCATCAAAAGCGAACCGTTCAAGATCCCGGAGGACGACGGCAATGACCTGACGCATACGTTTTTCAACCCAGACAGAGAAGGCTGGCTGCTCAAATTAGGTTAGTATGTGCGTCCACGCATTCTCCCGCTTAGAGAATGCGTGACATCCTGGATGACTTTATTTGGTTAGCGTTGGACTCTTTTGCTCGACAACCACGGCTGTATTCTCACAGCTGAGCAAACGGAACGGAGATTAAGGCACTTAGCGATGCAGATTCATCATTTAGATACAATGAAACGTCCTTATGGTGCCAGAAATTTCAACAGTTTTGTGTTATATCGAACTGGTAACAGTGTGATTTAATTTCCCCCACAGCGCACGCACACATACACACACACATACACACGTGCGATTGGATAATATCTGGATCTGTGATAAATCTTGCTAACTGAGAGTCCCGACACAAGAATGCACTTATCCAGTTCACATACTTTTCCTTTCCACGGCGTTATATCACATTATAAGCATGTGAGGTGCGGCACATTCACACTCAGTCAGTTTTTCTAAATGCCTCTTTCTGTGTGAGAAATGCCATGGCCCCGTGCATGTTTTTGTGCACGTACGTTGTTTTTCCAGCTTGTCTTTGTCTTGTAAAAATCAGACCCTGAAGGTAACTATTGTAATGTGGTTTGAGGGAAGGAACACACACATTAATAATTTATATCGTATGAGTTTGTTCATGCAAAATCTGTAGAAGGTGGGGGGGGGGGGGTATGTTTTCACAGCAAGGTAATAAAAGTTTCCGTTCGTATTACTAATCACCGTGGTTATATGTTCCACTTTGTTTGCATGTGTTTCTGGTTTGGTCTTTACACCGCCACTCAACGGTTCACACTACGTTTGACATTTCCTGCTGATTTTTAAACAATGTAACATCTTATCACCTTTCACAAACACTTTCATCAGTTTCATTTGGATTTTTTTATGTTGATTTATTGTGGTACGTAAAACTTTTTAGTAGTTTGTGTATTGCATTCCAGAGGTTAAAGGGCAAATTCAGTGCATGTGCGTAGGGTTCATTACCACTTAAACACACGCACACACCTGGCTTTCACCCTGCACATTCCACTAACTCTATGTAACGTCTCTGTAGGCTCATCAAACCAGTGAGTACGAATGCAAATAGCCCCAAAGTGGCTCACAGACCTAACATGATTACATTCTAGTACGGTTCCTCCCTGGAGCCATTTCCCGCACCAGTTCTCTCTACAATATCTCTAATTTGACTCTCTAAAAATAAATCCTGGAGGATGCAGAGTAATAAATGCCTTTTTTTTTTTTTAGCAGAATCTTGTTGTATGAGCAGCGGAAATTTGGCCACACTAATTCAATAGCCAGAGTCTATTGAAATGTAAGGAAACCCAAAACACTGGGGCTTATAGGATCACAAGAGGCGCCAAGAAAAACAGGAAGGAAGTGCTGCAGTGAAAAGGGTCGCTTGCAAATGTGAGCGCAAGGGATGGTTAGTGCTGCAAGGATCTATTCAGTAGCATCAGGTCAATGCACACATACACAGGAAATTAGATACTTGTAAGCGTCTGTACGTGTTTGCATGGTTTGGGTAATTTTTTGTGCAAATGTGTGTTTGTCTGCTTGCACACACACACACACACAC
>JAPTHA010000028.1:15588925-15598974 GCA_029814585.1 Gymnapogon annona
CTGTACGTGTTTGCATGGTTTGGGTAATTTTTTGTGCAAATGTGTGTTTGTCTGCTTGCACACACACACACACACACGCACACACACACACATCTCACTAGGAGAGCCTCCCTCCTCGGTGTCTCTGCTTTACATCTCTTAAACAAGTAGTGTTTTCCTCCAACCTCCAACTGATGACTCTGCAGTCACTGCCAGAGGGGAAAGACTACTTCAAACCAAAATTTAGGACGTTTGCTCTCATCCCTGTCTTTGTTGTTTCACATATAGTTTGCACAAGCTAACATGTGAGGTGGTGAACACGCTATGAGCTTATGTGTGTGTGTTAGTTTAGTGCTTATGTATGTTCCTTTAGGGGGGTTTTAGGTGCCATGTTTGGTTCATATCAAGTGTTGTTTGTTCTCCTCCCCCGAGATCCAATAAGGTTTTATCCTGATGCCTTTAAAAATGAATAGGCAGAGTAAGTAATAATTTAGCAGCTGCATGAGTCATCATTTAACTAAGCTTCAAGTTAGAGAAGTCCTGGTTGATACTAATTGCATGCTTGCTCTGCTTCAGTTTTCTGCGAACCAGGTTGTATGTTTTCAGAAAGAAAACGGTCTTTTTCCAGTTATCAGATCAATGATGAAAAGGCTAGTGTTTTTTTTGTAGGGGTTTTCAAAGTCCAAATAAATGGCCCACTCTGTGAAGGAGTGTCATGTCCCTGCTGTCTTTCCTGAGGGGAGACAGCCAGTCTGTCACTGAGGCCATTGTGTCACTTCCTGTCTCCTCTTCCTCTTCCCGTCAGGGGGCCGAGTGAAAACCTGGAAGAGAAGGTGGTTCATCCTGACTGACAACTGCCTCTATTACTTTGAATACACAACGGTGAGTCTCGTGTGATGATGTGTTTATGAAAGGAAAATGGTAGTGACATGAAGTGGATGATAATCTATAACTAATAATAGAGAAGTCATAATGAAGGGGTGAACGAAAACACTTCCCATAGTTAAAGTCTTAAAAAATGTTTTTTTTTCTCAAATAGTGGGGCAGACTCCCCCGCACTGGGGGAGTGTGGTGCGATGCCAAGGGGTGCACATGTGACCCCTGGGAACATGCTTTTTCTTGCCATCCACTGCAGTAGGTGGCAGTGGCGCTCTCATTGTCAGTGTGTGTGCAGGGAGTATTAGCTCTATGGTGTAGGTGTTTTTTTACACCGATCATGCATAGTTTAACAGAGATGAAATAAAGAGATGGAGATAATCAGACAAAGGAAAGTCTCCTGAAAGCTAAGATGAGGAAACACGATGAAGCATGTGTAGCGCTTGGCTTCACTGTGACTACAGTGGGAGATGAGGAAAGACCGATGGGCTTTGGGTTTAAAAATGTTGGCAGTGGACTGTATGAAGACAAATAAATGAAGGTGTCACTGAAAGACATTATACCCTATCACGCAGATGGGCCGCTTGAGTTTTTTTCAACGAAAAAAGGCTGAATAATGTCAACAGTCATCCCTCTTTGTGGACGCTACTTCAGTAAACCAGCGAGCATGTTAGCATCATAGAAGGTGATGAACCAAAACCAACTCACACCGTAGGAGAGCAACTACTAATAAGGTTATTATTACAATTTTATAAATTATATTATTGATAGTTGCGGCACGGGATGAGGGGGTGGCACTGGCCTATATACCAAGTATGGCGTAGATATTTGCTCGTGTTAAAGTTTCAAAGTGACCCTTAACACAAGTGGGATGGGACAAAGTTATGTAAATGCACTGTTTATTTTATCTGCGTTTCATCTGAATGATTATGATCGTCCACATGTCTGTCAACGTCTCCGTCTGTGAGAGGCTGTTTTTATCGGTGCCTCTATGTCCCTGCTATCTGCTACATCAGCACTGTCCTCTCTGTACCCTGGTATTATCCTTCAGGACACTATCATTATGTCCCGTCCTCTGGTCAGACTACTCTGCGCACACATTATCTGCTCGGTTAAAGAGCAGCTACAGGACAAGAGGGGGTGGGGGGGTTGGTGACTGGGGGTGAGGTTGATATCTCTGCTGGCAAAGCATTACACCAGAACATATTTTTCTTTTCATTGTCATCCCACTCAAATAAAACTTTTCTCCTCTTGCCTCCACTTATAGCCATTTCTTTTTGTTTAATACATTTATATTGTCGCCTCTGTTGCATCTTTTACTTATTCTTCTCATGCTTACCTCCTTAAGGACAAGGAGCCTCGAGGGATCATCCCATTGGAGAATCTCAGCATCAGGGAGGTGGAGGAGCCCAGGAAGCCTGTGAGTGTTGCCCCATTAGAGACTTCACATCACAGTCAAGTGTCTTTTCTTTGCACTTAGTCTGTTTAGTGAATGCAAAGACACTTCTCGTCGATGTGCAATAAATTATCTCACTGCAGTTTTTTTTTTCTTCCTGACGCTGCTATGTTTCGTGTCACTCCAGAATTGTTTTGAGCTCTACAACCCCAATCACAAAGGCCAGGTGATCAAAGCCTGCAAGACCGAGGCAGATGGACGTGTTGTTGAAGGCAACCACGTGGTGTACAGGATATCAGCGCCCACGCCAGAGGAGAAAGAGGAGTGGATTAAATCCATCAAGTAAGACTGCACACAATTACATTCACCAGGCAGCAGGTTACAGTATGTACCACGATTCCACTTCATCTCATAAATCCTCCCAGTGGAATGAAGTTTTGAGATTTCTGAATGTTATTTTAACCCATAAAGAGCCAGAGCTGATTTCTGGTGATTTAACCTTTCTTAAGTGATTTATCACCATTTTCATAATATTGTCCTCTGTATTTTGTATTTTTCCAGTGAAAATAATGTGTTTTCCTATATTTAAGGTAGACATCATGTAGATGTTCATTAAAACTCAGACTTAAGGTGATAGAATTTTGTCAATGAACAGAGAAAACTGAAGAGAAAAGGACTCTTTCACCAAAGAAATCATTGATTCTCTGCATGGGTTTTACTGGTGGTTGTAGAAGATAAGTGTTTCCATGGTAACTACAGAGCCTCTGAACATCCAAATGGGTTGCATCTAACAACAATGAAAAGATGACAGTGTAATCATGATTCATTACAGTTATTACTGCTGAACATAGAGTAATTCTCAAGATGCAGCAAGGATTTACAGGAATAATGTACAACATTAAAAACAGCCTCTACTTACCAAAGTGTAGAGTATATTCCTTGACCTCTGTCCCATATCATATTTAACTCTTTTGTTCACACAATATGAGATTTACTGCATTAACCTTCTGGTGTTTGGGGGTGAGGGAGTTGTCATGGGAACAGAGGTCACACAAAATTATGACTTTAGCCTGTAGAGGCCATTTATTTCTTGTTTTTTGTGTGTTTTAAATGCTGTTTGTGTTTGAAGAAAATAGAGTGAGTTTTGAACATGTATGCTCATTTTAACCCTGGAAAAACAACACCACTAAATGTGTCCATTAATAAAAATAATTCTATTGAGAATTGTTTTTCACAAGCGTGTAAACCCCTCAAAATGAGAAAAATAATAGAATGAGCTGTTAGTATCTACATCTGTCCATTATCTCCGAATGGACCTCTTCTCTTCATTTTTTTATTATATAGCAGTGACATACAGTCTTAAGATGCAATTACTGTCATCTGTTATGATGGAAAGTTACTCAGACTGTTGTGCTTTTGCAGCCACCACAGGCACATGTTCAGAGGTGGATTTGGACCAATGCGATCTGCACCTTGACCACTCCATCACTAAGCAGCACACGCTGAATGGTTAAGCGTGGGTAACAATAAAACAAGATTTAGATACTGCAGAGGAAGCCCTCCTGGGCCTGGGCTATTATGGGTTCCAACCATATCCCCCATTGAGTTGTCACTGCAACAATAAGAAGGCAATTAAATGAGCACAGCCTCTCTTCCATATGTAACCTTGCAGATGACCTAAATGTTGGACGCTCTGTAAGAGAAGATGGTGCAATGTCAAACAGAGTTGGCTCAGCAGAACACAGCTCTTGTATACTGTAATACAGTGCAATACACACCCCTCCCTCCACCTCCACTATATTCTCATTATTCCGTGGGGAAGTGATGGAGGATTAGTCAGTGCTTATAACACCCCTAGGGGTGAGCCAGCAAACCCAGTGAGCCAATCCAGGAGAGGCAGCTCCAGAACTGGGTTGATGCCTTTTTGCAGCCATGGATGTAAGCAAGCTGCTATGTGCGCTTCACCAAAGGGGTCCAAGAGGACTATGGGTCGGGTGAGATGAAAGGCTTCTTATGGAAATCATGACTTTCCTCTATTTTAGAGCAGAGACCATCACTGAGGCACCCCTGTGTGCTGGAGTCACAGCCATGGAGCAAGTGTTTAACACACCTAAAGCACACATTTGATCCATCCAGATGAAGTCGACTCGAATCGTTGGAGAACATGGCCCATTATCTCTCATACACTTCTGAGATGGAAGTGAAAAGAGTTTGTTTTCATATATGTTTATTTTACGATATGTTTGAGAATATTCAGAGGGACAGAAGTGGAAGAAACGTTTCATTAGATTAGTCATGGCAGCCACGGTCATGGATTTGATCATTCAACAGTGGGGTTTTTGTTTTATAAAATTGGGTTGTGGAAAATGACAATGAACAGCATGAAAGGGCAGGATAGTCATCATATACAGAGTCATTCTTCAAGCGTGTGGTGGCATAAAGGGAATCGGAGATATCCGCAGTGGGGGGTTGAGTCTCTTCTGCTTTGTGCTGGTGGTAACAGGATTTTACAGCCGTGAAACTGGGCTCCTCAGTAGAGCCCAAATGGCTTCCTGACTCACTGGCTCTCAATTGTGCGCTGCCTTTCCACTGCTCGAAAAAAGGGGAGTGAGAGAAAGCGTAAGAGTCAATAATCTCGAGTGCCATTGTTCGCCCTCTTTCAGACCTACAAACCTGCAAAAGAACAGGAGAGAGAGAGAGCAAGAGCGAGAGGGAGAGCGTGGCTGTTGTGTGTTTTACTCCATGCTCGGCAAAGCTCTGAAGGAGGGAATCATTGAGAGGTTCCAGCAAACCAGAGTAACAGAGAAAACTTGGGGTGGGGGGTTGTCTTCAGAAACCATGGAAACCAAACTAGGTCACTGCACAAACTTTTTCTTTTTTTTTTATCTAGTTAAGGCAACGGTTTGTATAAATGTGCCTACATTTCCATATCAAAGATGCTCAAGACCCTCCTCTCATGTGGCCTCATTATTTATTTCATTGCTGTCCTTTGATTGGCTTTTCCAGGGCCAGCATCAGCAGAGACCCGTTCTACGACATGCTGGCCACCAGGAAAAGACGAATTGCCAACAAGAAGTGAAGACGGACAATCTTCGCGCCTACACGCCTCCAGCCCCTCCATCTTTCTATCCTTCAGTGCAAAGAACACACAACATTACTTATTAACTCATCTCAGATATGACTGTCAACCCTCAAACAGGCATGTGGTATGAAGTCAAACTGCAGTCCCTCCTCTGAACTATTAAGGAGATCTCACGAACTGCAGACGGGACTTCAGGAGATGCGGATATGTGGACCCATATGGAGCAACTCATGGACAATCATGTCACACACAGCCCCTACCTCCCCCTCTCATGGTCTTAACATGTTACCAGGTCTCCCTAAAGCACAACTGCCATGTTTCCAGCGCACATGCATGCATGTGGGTTATTATAGACCAATTCTGTCTGTGTTTGTGTGTATGTGTGTGTGTGTGTGCAGCAATGTGCATGAATCGGTGCGCTCAGCAACTATGAGGCCGGTGCATAGGTGATACAATCCTCTGTGCTTTATGAAAAAGGTGAATCAATATCACAGTGGTGGGTCGTGCATTTCAACCCAAGGCCTTCAGTGGCGTCCTGTTTAGTCCTACCTAAATTAATATACCTCATATTACCGTTAATGTGACACCACGGCTTGAGAATCTACACAGAATCACACTTAAACATTACGTCACCCTTAATACAGGCTAGTCGAGCGACGCTTTTAAAAGATTTTTTTTCCATTTGTTTCTTTCTCTTGGTTTAATATCATAGACATAAAAAAAGACAAAAGAACATATTTAAAATACACGTAAAACGCTTGCACTCACCAACGTGGATCTCGTCCACGCCGCTTGTCTATTGAAGAATAAATTCCATCTTTCTGTATTTTCTCCAGGAGACTTTGTCAGCGCTGTTGTACCTTTTATCTGTGCGTTTCAGTTCCATTAATAAGTCCTTTTTTTCTATGGGCACGGAGACTAATACTGAATGATGTGTTTCTGTCATACGTTCTAAGGTGCTTTAATGTCTGTTTAAGAGCACGGTAACTTTTCAGTGTCCAGTCATGCTTTGGTTGCTGCATCGGTAATACACCTTAAATTGTCGAACCCAGTGTAGCTCCAAACAGATAGATCCATCAGTTGTAACCAAGAGACATTCACAGTAGTAGAATCTGCGGCGTTTCTCAGAAGCTCTTATCCACGGGTCCCGTTCATAGTCGCTTGTCTTGACAGACCGTTCTCGCCGTTGGGACATGCTAGCTAGCTAGCATAACGGTTAGCCGACCTCTTCTCACAAACGACTAGTTTTTCTTGAAAGGTCCGTCTTGAAAATGACGTGGCGCGTATTTCTGCAACCACGTCTAGCTTTTCTCCTCCTTCAATCGTCGTGGGCTACAAAAATACAACAACACCTGTCAATATCTAAAAAAAAAAATCTCTCGGTTTAGTTTAAATATCTCGCCAAATTTCGTTTTCCGGCTCTCAGGTGGGCTCGTCCAATCACAGGACGCGTGCATGTCTACTTTAGCGTAAGATCTTCTAACTGGCCTTGCCGTCGCAGACTCGAGAGCTGATTGGCTATCGCAACTGACCGAACGGTGCCTGCACTTACGATTCTGAAGGGCTACAGGTAGATTCCAATGGGACCTGACAACACAAAGCTCGCTAAAATATTATTATTCTAAGTATATAAATAATAATAATAATTATATTATTATTATTTGATAAAATGGTGTAGCATAATATATAACACTGGAAGAAGTGCAACCAAGTGTATATAATATGACATGCAGAGAACAGACCAGGGAGAATAATTTTACTTTCAAATATTAATGAAAATTTTTTGTACTTTACAGAGTATGTTTAGGACAGCAGAGAAGGCCTTACATGCCCTGTCGGCCCACCACTGCAATATCGTATCAGAGTCAGCTTCAGAAATGTAAAAGTCAATTAAAACGGCTGTGGAGGGAACGTAGCAGATGCAGAGAGGAGTTTTGGGCAGTTTGTATGAAAATGTACCTGGATCATCTCGCTCTGGTGCTGAATTCTTCTCCCCGGGTGCCACGGCTGAAGCCCTGCTCAGAGTAACCTCAAAAAACACAGCACTGGTTTAGATTTAGCTTCACGTAGGTTCCTAGAAACACGTTGCAGTCTGGAGTCAGCTGGGCTGATTGCATTTATTTGTGTGGAGCAGAGGATTTTAAAATGTGCATACTTTTTGATTTTGAGTTGAGTAGATACAGTGCTCTTGCCAAGGCTGTGATGAAACTTGTTCTTTGACTTAAAAAGCACTTTCGCGTGTGAAAGTATTTTCAGTCTGTCGAATGGGTTTGATTTCTGACTTTGCGAAGGCCTGATAGGGTACCAGTCTGATTAAGCTCTTATTTTTTTTTCTCCCCCCGTTTGTCTCTGGCTGATGTCAGTGAAGGTTGATGTATTGTCGTGATCCTGTTTGCATTTGGTTTGTTTGGTTTGTAATCCTGAGAATGATTGCTTGCTTTTCTGTTCCACTTTAAAATATCAATATAATAACCAATTATCATTTTGTATTTATTTTCCTTTGTTAAATGTTTTAATACTACCTGTAAATGTTAAACAATGTATGCTTAAGTTATGTATGTATATATAATGTATAGGTTTTTTCCGGTCTTTGTTGTAGTATGCACATTGTGTGTAACATGTTCAAGCCTAATGGCAAAAGTTTGCATCAGCTGACGTTTGGGGTATTCTTTACAAAAGCCTTAAACATAATCATAAGAAAATATATAATGATGATAATAATGAGGATGAACATGTGATTTTTGGTGTCGATTCAAAGCTGTGTGATGAAAGATGGTTGTATTTATGATGGTAAAGATTAGACAAAGGTGTGTGATGCCATGTTATAATGTTAACAGTAAAGTATAATATCATTGATGATGATGTCAAAAACTATAAAGTACATCAGTAGTTTTCTATGTGATTTGTAAAATAAAATGAAATCCCTGTGGTTGGGGAAGAATATTATCTTCTACTGCCCACTGAGGGTTATAGTTACCTTAACTTTTATATTCTCTGTAAAAGATATTGGTCACATTGTACATTACGTGTATCTACATAAAGTCTATATAAAGCTGACAGCGGATGTATGGTGTATTTATTATTGATGCCGCTCTTGACCTACATATTTGCATAAGTAATGAGCTTATAATTAATGAATTACCCAGTTATTTCCCACGAGACGCAATGACGAGCTCTCTGAATACATGTTACGACTTTTAAGACATATCTTCCACCAGTTATTTAATTATGTGCTAAGGAACCGGGAATGAAGAAGCTGAAAAGAAATGTGTTGAAAAAAACTAATGGAAAACAATATGTGGCCTGAGAAATGAATATCTCTTAAAAAAAAGTGACTGTGCATTAAAAAAAGAAAAGAAAAAAAGCAAAGTAATATATACATGTAGATGTGTTTCAGCAAAATTACAGTCTGTCACTCACATAAAACATTAACCTCCAATTGACAAAGGTAATATATTTAGAGCGCTCACTAAAATGGGGATTTATCAGAGTTTTATCTCTACTGTTACACAGAGGAAAGTTTAAAAAAAAAGGAAGAAAGAAAGTGACTACTTAAGTTAACATTGCCTATTTTATTTTTCATTTAGAAGTTAAGTCAAATACTCTCTACAGTTAGCTGCAAATAATAAATAATAATAGAAAAAATTCACTGGATTGTCAGTATGCACCTTTTATCCACAAAAATCACTGAACATAAACACACAATAACAAATTAAAGCTGAAAAATATATGAAAATGGCAAATATATCATTGCAAAAAAACCACACTAGATGAATACGTAATTCACCGTTGGCCATAAAGTTGGACTAATTTAACTTTCAAATTCCTTTTTTTTAATTTTAATTTATTTTTATTCACATCTGTAATCACCTCTGACCAGGTCCACTGATTACATAATGAGTCCTCCTTCCACTTTATCTATCAAGAATAAATGAATGAAATTAATAAATGAATAAATATTTGATTCCAGCTTTATGGGCAACATTTTACGAATTAAGCAAAAATGCTATTATGTTGCAGACCCCACCGGAAAAACTGTGCCATCTGCTTTCCAGCTGCATGAGAGACCTGTTTTAATGAATCATTCCCAGAACCTGTGCAGCTTTCACCTCGGCAGTTTGAGTATGATGCAGAAAATTACACATTAAATATGAGCATGAACGTGCAAATGATTGAACTGCGAGATTAATGTAATGTTTTTTATGATTAGAACTTTTTTTTTTTTTTTTACTTCATGAAAATGTGAATTTGTTGGAATAATATGTGATAGATGATGAAAAATGTAGCATGTGAGGATTTGGGCAGGAATACAATAACAGTATTAGAATTCAGTGAAGTTATTGTCATTAAAGTATTTGCAATTATGTGTATAATATGGCAAAAAACAAAAAAACAAAACACAAAACAACCTACATACAGGTTAAAAAAAAATCTGCATATCAAAGTGTCTTGCCAATCAATGGAAGAAAAGCTGTCAAGGTAAATAGCACATTGAAATACTGCCCTCCAGTGGCCACAATTAAAGTCAAAGTTATAAATATACAAAAAAATAAAATCGTGTTTGATGCTGCACATTTATTTTACACATGGACTCTCCTGCACTGATGATCACATGAGTGTAACAGCATCTCTTCATCAACCTTAATCATCATAGTAATGCATCAGCACCAGTATACTGTACATGTTCAATGTGAAAAAACTACACATGGGTCATTT
>JAPTHA010000028.1:15763772-15776674 GCA_029814585.1 Gymnapogon annona
TAGATAGATAGATAGATAGATAGATAGATAGACAGACAGACAGACAGACAGACAGACAGACAGACAGACAGACAGACTACAGACAGACATGTTTATTGCTGTGGTTCATGGTTATGTGTATATATGTATATATGTATGTTTTTTTATTGCTGTGCAAAAGAAATTACTTCTTTCGAGACATTAAAGGCCTATTGTATCGTATCGTATGACAAGCACTTACGAAAGTGACATCTCACACTGATCCTTGTTGAGACTTAAAGGAGAGCACAGGAATATAGATGATGAACTGGAGTTTGCAAGATCACACAAAGAACCTTCGACTGCACCACTGATCATGAAGAGCAACCGAAATTAACTAAAATGACAAAGTATGTGTAGCGCCCTTAGAGTCAACCAGTATAAAAAGGCAGGAGCATCTACTAGGTTCAGTAGAAGAGAAGATGATCATTTGGAAAAACCCAACAATAGTTATTCATTACTTCACTACAGAAACACATTCAACTGTATACAAAGTTAGTAAAATTAAATAAAATAATAAATTGCATAGACGGGCTTGGTATGGGTGTGGTATTTTCTTGTGCGAGTTACATATGTATCAGAGAGCTTAACCCATGGATGATTTTTTTCAAAGTCCATAATGATGTGTCATAAGGACACAAATCCACATAACTTTAAAATAAGATCACAACATCACCGTCCAAGCAAATCTATGTCTCACGTTATCAACCCCTGTCTGCAGGCAGCATGAGTGAATAAAAGCCTGCGTGGGTGAGAGTGTCCAATGCATTCATTCATTCACTGAAGCGCTTTATCCTCTAGTGCCTGTTTCAATAAACATCAGGTTAAGGCGGTGTACACCATGGATGTGTAACCAGCTCACTACAGGATGGACATACAGTGACAACCATTCACACCTATGTCCTTTTAAACTGTTATTCATTTAATAAAGTCATTAATGTCAAGCTTTATGGATGATTTTCAACCTTAATTGATTGTTTTATGGCTAAAACAACTGAACTCAAGGCATTCAAAAATACTCCTTTTTTTTTTTAACTATGACCGGAGAAACACATTCAGGATGAATATATTGCGAGAAACAAACACGTTGACATTTAATTTGTGGTTGCAACTAGACAGCTCTGTGGAGAAATGATCTGTGTTGCAAATTAGATCATTTTTTGTAATTTACAAAGAGGAAAATTTTCATTCATCATCATGAAAAGTTTTTCATTGAATTAATTAGATATATTGCTCAGCCCCAAATTAACCTATTGTTGTAAAGTCGCAATTTAAGTAAACATACAATTAGAGGGTATATAAGAGAACAGAGGTGCGGAAGTGAGAATTCAAATAATTGGCTGTTCTGACATGTTATTTGTGTCGTTTGTAAACACTGTTCAGTATTTTTACTCGGACTGATTTACATTGAAATTGGTGTGGATTCTGTATAGATTTCCATTTATCACTATAATGAAGCTTTTTTCATGTGGAGTGAATGCTAACTCATTAAAAATTCCATGTGGCCCAATAATTTAAACTGTATGTGCAGTGCAAGGAAACTCCTCAATCTCCAGAAAAACAATAGTAGCTCATTTAAAGTGGGGGGGGGAGCTCAGAACAGTCATTTTGTAAATAAAACCAAACATCTGCCGAAAAGCGCCATCGCCGCACACCATACACAGAAGCCATCAGCTGAAAACATCACTGCGATTGTCATTTTAATCAGCTAAATATGTAAGCTGTAGGGATTTGATGTACAGAACATGACCACGGGGCTGTAATCGTCAAGAGTGGTTGATAAAACTCCCATGAAAACTGCCCAAGCTGTTACCATGATAACCAAATGGAAATGCTGCTACATTGGATGGAGAGAGACGGGCGAGACGGAGGGAGGGGACAATGGAGAGACCTAACACTCGATAGTAAAAAGGGCTTTCTGAATGTAGAGCGGAGGCAGAATTACACATAATTAGCCCGGCCAGCTAAGCTTCCACTCATTGTGGAATTAATGCCATTCAGCAGGGAGACAGTCTTAAAATTGTTGATATTTCAAACAGCGTTTGAATAATGTCTCCACTTCCAACAAGCTTATTTTAATTAATCCCCGGCAGACTCTGAAAACTAGACACCTTTTAAGATTCATCCGAAAGAAAGTTTTAAGTGAAACTAAAACTACTAAGCGATGTCAACATCAGTTGTGTTAATTGGAAATCACCTTGAATTAATCAACTACTTTTATTGACCTTTATATATATCTGAACCGTTATCAGAATAGTTTGGTACGAAATCATTATTTTAGTTTTGTAAATCTATTTTAAAAATCTTTTTGCTTTACAGTCGCTCATTTATTAGCCCGTGGAGAGTAATGTGTGCGATGAGCATCATTCTACGTCATATATGAGCGAGTAAATTAAAACATGATGACTGTCATGTTGTGTGGATTTAATGGAGTATGTGTGAATTATTCATTCATTCCTTCATCTTCCAAACCCGCTGAATCCTTTGCAGGGTCGCGGGGGTCACTGGAGCCTATCCCAGCTACTCAGGGCGAAGGCAGGGGGGGGGACCCTGGACAAGTCGCCAGTTCATCGCAGTTCCTGTTTTATTCTATTAGTTCCTGTCTGGTATGCGTCTATCTCTTCTCTTGTGTCAATTAGCATCACTCCCCAGATTCCCTACCTCAAGTGTCTAGAGTCTAATCATCCCTGATTTCCATCACCAGGTGTCCCCCTTGGGCTTAAAAGTCCATGTGTCTCCCTTGTCTGTTGTCAGATCGTTGAATGTCTTGTCATTCATGTCTGACCGCTCAGCCCTGTCTTGTTAGGGTTAGTTTTGGTATAGATTCTAAAGAACTAAATTTAAGTTGTAATTTTCTAAAATTGTGTGTTCTTGCCACATAGTAGAAATTTTCATTGTAGTTATAGAATTTTGATTTTCTTGTTGTAGGTTTTTTTTGTTAATAATTAATCATGTGATTTTTGAGGCGCTTTTTGTTTGTAAATGATTGAATTGAGATTGGTTGACGTGATTGTATAAATCTGAGAATAAATTCCCTGTTTTTTGTATAAAGTCGGAGTCTGTCTGCATATGGGTTCCTAATGACAATGACTTGCGTTTGTAAATTAATGGATTCAAGTACAGCACACACACAAAAAACACCCACAGAAAAGTGAAAAAAAAACAAGATAATAAGATTTTAAAAAATAAAAAATTAAGAGCCCGTTTTGCAAAACAGCCAAATTAAAATTTAATGAATGAACACGCCAGGGCCGGCTTTACAAGTAAAGGCCGTTTGGGACCAGTGTCACTAGAGAAGAGCAGTGTCGCCTCTCGACTTGTCGTGGTGTAGGTGTTTATTGTTTGGGGCTCCCCGTCAGTAGTTACACACAACTCTTGCTCTCATGTTCCAACACCTCCACACTGCTGCTCCTTGATTGGTTAATGAGGTAAGCTCACTCCCGTTCCGAGCGGAGGAAGTGATTGGCTCCACACCTACACTGCCATTAGGGCTCAGTGACGGTCCTGTCGGAGGCATGTGTCAGCCCTTGTCATGCCAAATAACACAAACATGATGTCGCCCCCAGGGGTTAATGGATGTCCCAGAGAGTGGTGGAGCAGCCCACGTCCGACGATCCTCATCTGCTCCCATGAAAAAAAATGCCATCATTACCACTTGATTAGGAATAAATATCCACTGAGTTGGAAACGAGGGAAGGCACACTGGCTGTGTTTCGATGCAAGCGCGTCTCAAACAACTGGGTTTGTTACAGCTATGGAGAGGACAGAATGGAAGTCAAGGAGCGGAACGTGAAAGAGAACAACATGGAGTTATTCAATGATAGTAGCACTGTTAGTACAGACATTATCCAGTAAATATCTAATGCAACATTCTTTTGTTTCCTTTCGATCAATATACAGTTGAAACACAGGTTACGAGTTTAATTTATTCCAGGATGGAACATGTGGACTGGAAAACTCCTGACCTGGGACCATTTTTCTCATAAGAATACATGTAAAACCAATTGACCTGTTCTAAGACCCAAGAAAACTCCCATACATACGTACATACACACACACACATACATATATACATGCATACATACACATATACATACATGCATGCATAAATACACATATACTGTACATAAATGCATACATATATGCATACATACATGCATACGTACTTTAAAACAATGTGAATAACATTAACAACCTCAAAACTCTAAAGAAAAACAAGTGTTATATTGACAATATCATACCTCAGTTTATAATGTATACATGTACATTAAAAATTACAGATCACATTGGATCTACAAATACACAAAACATTTAGTAACAGGTAGAATATTGCTAAAATGACACTGATCTCTCTCCAGACATTTCAGGTTGTTTAGATTTGTTCAGGTTATTTATGTTTTAGATTAGATCAAACTTTATTTATCTCACCATAAGTAAATTTGTGCGTTACAGCAGCAAAAATACAAAGCAGAGAATAAGAGCAGAAGATATACAGTGTAGGACTTGGATTCTTGTACTACATACACTGTATACATTTGTGGATGTTTTCTGACATGTGTCAATAAATAAGCCAGTAAGTACTCATAAGCAAAGCATATACACATACATCTATACGCGTACATTCCTACATAGACACACTCGTATACATACCTGCATATACTGTATATGCACATTCATATACTGTATATACATACATGCACACTCACGTATCCACACAGATGTACACATACACATACACAATTGCATACCTAAAGTGCCAGTGATCTATCGGAGTGTGTGTACAGTGACTGGTGATCTAAGATGTGTTGTACGATCTGACTGTTGTTGGGTTGAATGATGTGTGGAAGCGCTCCTTCTTGTAGTGAGGGTGTTTCAGTCTCTGACTGAAGGAGTTGCTCAGCGCAGCCACGGCCTCATGCAGGGGGTGATGGGGGTTGTCCATGATGTTTGTCAGATTTGCCAACATCCTCCTCTCACCCACCACCACCACAGACTCCAGAGGACATCCCAGTACAGAACTAGACCCCGGCACCAGTTTGTCAATCCTCTTCCTGTCCCTGTCTGCGCATCCACCCGCCCAACAGACCACTACATAGAAGAGGGCGGACGCTACGATGGAGTCATAGAAGGTCTTTACCAGGGTCCTGCACTCTCCAAAGGACCTCATTCTCCTCAGGAGGTGGAGTCCACTCTGGCCCTTCCTGTACAGGACATTGGTGTTAGTGCTCCAGTCCAGTTTGTTGCTTATGGAGAGAGTTCGTCTCACACCAGCTGACAACGTCATTGATGATCCCCTTATATTCCTGATGGTTCTCATCTGATACACATGCCATGACGGCTGTATCATCTGAGAACTTCTGTATGTTGCAGTGGTCCGAGTTATATCTGTAGTCTGGAGTGTACAGACAAAACAGGAAAGGTGAGAGGACTGTGCCCTGCGGCGCCCCCGTGCTGCAGACCACCACCTCAGACACGCAGTCAGAAAGTCTCACATACTGCGGTCTGTTAGTAACCTAGTCAATGGTCCATGCAGTCAGCTGCTGGTCCACATCCGTCTCCCTCCAGCTTCATTCTCAGCAGTGCAGACTGGATGGTGTTGAAAGCACTAAAAACATGACCCTCACATGACCCTCACAGTGCTTCCTGCTTCCTCCAGGTGAGAGAGGGATCGGTGCAGCAGATAGATGATGGTGTTTTAGTATAAATACAGGAAAATTACATGAAAATATTTACATTTCCATAAAGAGAATTTCCCCGAGTGGGACTAATAAAGGACTATCTTGTTCTTGTATTTTTCCCAGTCTGGACGTGGAACCTGAACTGTCATTTTTGCAAATATCTTCGGTGTAATTTTTGCATGTCACAAATTCATCTCACAGGCTGGATTGGAACTTTTGGCGGGCCGCATTTGGTCCCATGCTGCATGTTTGACACCCCAGGTTTAGACACTGGTCATGATCCACTCTTAATACATGCCACTGGTTTCCCTCTGCTCTCTTTCATGGGTTCTGAGTGGTTGCACTGTTTGCTTTATCGCTGCCAAAACTCCAAAGCAAGAAGACAGAATGTGTAAAAGGCCCTTCATCTCTCACCCTCGCACGTCCACCCGATGCCACTGCGAATCCTCCGAGGTTTATATTGGTCTGGTACTTCTGTGTTCACCTTTGCCTCCCTCTGAGCTTCTTTCCTACATTGTGTTGTGTTCTTCCTCTCTCCTCTTCAACCACCTCTACATCTGCCGACCCGCTCGTGTCCAGACGTAGTACACCCCTCCCAGTCACGGGTCCCCAGTTCTCCAGATGGCAATGTCATTTCCACAGACGTTCAGCTTCAAAGGCTGAGGAGTTGGCGTAGGTGCTGGGAGGGGGGAAGCATGGAAGGGTGGGGGCAGAGCATCCACTGAGGCTGCAAGTGATCCTGACACTGAAACACAGCCATTCACTTCACAGCCGCGGTTTCAATGTTTCAACGAAATGCCCCAGTGTTCAAAGTTTGGTCCTTTGTGACATGATTTTTTTTCCCAAGAGATCTATCGAGAAGGAATACTCATCCCAGAGTCCTGCGTGAGAAACTGAAGCAAATAACAACTACAATCCACTTTGGTCTGTTTAAATGATTCATGACAGAGCATTACTTCTCTCTGCTGCATATATTCAAAGTGTACAAACTTTGTAAAACTGATCATATGTCTGATTTCCTGAAACTTACGCCCTAATTAATTCCATTTATTCATAATTCACTGTTTTTTGGGGGGGCGTTTGGTAAAAACCCTGGCCTCTATTAACCTCAAAGCCAATTTTCCCCCCTATTCATTTGACTTGCCTTTCCCATACATTAATAATAAGCTTCTACTGCAGTCTTTGGGCTGTCGGAGGTCATTCTACAGTGGATGAGGGCACAACGTAAAGACAGACCTCCACAGACAAGAAGAAAAGAGGAAACATACATACAGAACTTGGAATTATATTGAATTTCTATACTTAACTAGAACATCTTCATTTTTAAAAATGTCTTTACACCGGCTTTTTATGCACTGCACTTGTTTTCATTTAATCTCATAATATTCATCAGGTAAAGTCTATTCTCGAGGGATATGTCTTATAGAAAAAAAATCCTTGAATACACAGACAAATTATTTCTATTTTGTTATAGAGTGAATATAAGAACATAAAGCCGAGTCGCGTCTTGTACAGTTCTTATGAAACTTTAAATGAACAATCTCTGGTTATTAAAAACAGACGTGAGAGGCTTATGAACAAAAGGCCATGGGATGCTGGTTATTAAGTGATTTAGTCTCTGTCGTACATCCCTGACCATGAAAGGTCACGGATTCACTATGATTACTTTGAACAATATGGAGGTAGACCAGTCATCAGTGTGGGAACTGCAGGGGCTCGGGTCTTCCGCCTACACAGAGACACTTCAGCAATAAAGACGTTTCCAAAGCCAAGACATTACATTTAGTCGCCACTCCAACTGCTCGCCGTTGTGTGGCGGAGGCGGGAGATTACAGAAGAACTGGAATAAGAAATTAAGCTGCTATATCGGACTTTACAGCTGCACAGCTGGAAGCTCGAGGCAGCCCTTAACCTCAGAACAGCTATTGCAGGAAGATTGATAAAAAAAAAAAAAAAAAAAATGATCACAGCAGCAACGCTTCACCACCTCTGCAATAACCCCATTAAAACCAATGTTGTACAACTGAACACGCACACGTGACATTTCCACCTGTAGTAGCATAGAGAGGATTTATGTCTAACAGACACATAAATCAAGGTTGTAAATGATTGTAAAACCTTGCGTCAGAAAAGCTGGTTTTACAGGCTCTGCTGTTGAGCTCCATGTACAAGTAACAAGATGATGTTCGCAAAAAAGAAAATTAGCCCTTGACTTAGATGTTTGTAATAAATATTTAGCCAGAACAAATCTCACTGTAGTACCTGTTTTACAGTTAGAAGTAATAGAATTGTGTGTGTTTGTCACTGAACCCGTTTTGTGCTCTTTGTGTGCGTGTGTGTGTGTGTGTGTGTGTGTGTGTGTGTGTGTGTATGAGTGTGTGTGTTTTTTGTGTGTCTGCCATCTCTGATCCAGCCATTATGAGCTGGAATATCGTCCTTCAGTGCATGAATGCAATTGTAATATCGTCTTATGAAAAATCAAAACAAAATTATATATAAATAAAGAAGTAACAGAAATCCATCAGCCCTGTCATTCTATCAACCAAAGCCATTATGCATCTGTTCTATGTGTCAGTGCATCAAGGCCTCTGGGGATTATTCTGCTACTCTATATAGTTCTTACGAAGCAATGCATTTTTTATGCACACTCTACAAGCAGAAGAAGCAATCCATATCCAACGACATCCATCAGACCACTTCAGAAGTGCAGCCATGGTCAAGCCTGAGCAAGTGGCCGGTCCAAATGAACAAAAGCACATGGCATGTGAAGCGCACTAATACAACACACAGGTGTAAATACAGATGGAGAAAGATGCACGACAGAACTGGGGGTGATGTCATCATTTCCCCATGCACGTGAAGTGCAATTTCCAGAGCTTTAGTTCGATTCAGGGTTCAGGATGGAGGGTGCACACTGTACAGAGACTTAATTAAATGTCTGAGAAACATGACCCTGCAGCGTGACACCCTGAAATGAAACAGCAGAGACAGCAGTGCCTCTAGTGAAAATATACAAAGACGGGTTAAGTAGGAAACAGAGACACAGGTGAAACGTAGATGCAGGAGTTCATCACCCTGATGATGTTTATCATTACAGCAGAGTGGTCACATTAGACCGGTTAACCTTTTTTTTTTTTTTTTTTTTTATCGCCGCTGTTAGATTATTCCTGATGTTTTCAATATCAAGGAAAAATAAAACTCCTTCAACTACATACAATTAGCTAGAAAATATTCTCTTTGGTGAGGTTTGTTCTGGTTTAATGTACTTAAACAAACCATCTGCTGTACAACAAAGCTTCAGTCTCAACATTGGTGACACAGATGATTCTGCTTATTTCCATTGCCTTTTATAGTAAATCGTGCTTTATAATTAATCTAACAAGAGCAAAAAATAAGAGCGATAGCCTGAAACCAAAGCAGCTGTGATGAGTATTTATTTATCTTTAGGAAGAAACATAGCGGTATAGTTCAACATCTTTGGACTTTTATTATTTATATACAAGTGTAATTTCGCCATTTCGGTAGACTTCTTTATTTCACATGTTAGTGTAACACGTCACATAGACACAACGTGATGCATTCCTTGTCTAGGCCTTTAGCTCTGACGCTTCTTTCTTTTTTAAGTATTATTTTATTTTTGATTTTTCATAATATCAAAGTTACATCTCATATGTCACATGTCTCATATTTGTTTAGTAGCTTATGACACCTGTCAGGTGTCATAATAGAAACTGAACTGACTGAAACAGAGAGTAATTGTTGAACTGTTCATTTCCTTTTGTATTTATATTATTTCCTTTTGTACTTGTGTTTTTGCTCTTGTGTGCTATGGATGTTTTCTGCTGCTGTGAATGGAAATTTCCCTGAGTGGGACGATTAAAGAAACCTAATCTAATCGAAACAAAATTTACATTCATAAACTACGAGACGACATTCCCAACCCACAATGACAGGATCAGAGACAACAGACAAAAAAAACCCCAAGAAAACATACTTTCTTAACTTCATTCTTACCTTTATCTATGGGTGTGACTCGCACAACATTAACTATCGGCTGAGAAACGAGCTGAGATGCCTGTGCCATAAGCACAAAGCTTAAAAGAAATACATAAAAGGCATTTGAAATACATTAGATTAGATTAGATTAGATTAGATTAGATTAGATACACCTTTATTTGTCCCACTCGGGGAAATTTCTGAATCCAACTACATCTATTGATCCAGAGTGATCTACATCCAATGTGTGTAAAACAGTGAGTAAAACAGCGTGTGTAAAATAGTAGCGTTCACCACACAGACGCCACAGGTGGCGTTGTCCAGGCGCCACAGCTGTTCACTATGTGCTCGGTGATTTCTTCGCTAGCAGCTGCTGCTAATGGTCCTTGATGAGTGAGGAGGGAAGTGCATGTATATAAGTAACACAGAGCCATGGCTGAGGAAGCCACCGGTCACTCCATTGAACTGCTGGTGTGAATCCATAGCTTCTGAGAAGTAAAGGGTGCTGCTTCTCAGCCATGGATCTTGGACTCTTATTACAGTATGTTTTTTTTTTTTTTAATGTTGTGAATTTCTGTGCACTTAATTTAGTCTTCAATATTTCAGTTGACTTATTTACCTGATTTCTTTTGCAGGACTTTCTTGATTAGTGTCTTGCTCTTGGGCAGCAGTATTGGAGCACCGTTCAAAAAAAGTAATGAGTTTCAAAATGCAACTTTACACATTTTGACTATGAAATTGTTGCTTAATGTTTTTGTTTTTTTTTTAAACAGACCTGCAAAATCGCCCTGATGATGCTTCGGTTAACTTAAATGATGACGACGATGATGATGATGAAGTTACTGATGGAGACAACTCTGAACCGAACACTCTACCTACACTTGTTCCTGGTGAGGTTCCGTTGCATTCTCTGCAGGTGCCAGGTTTCATGACGAACCAAAATGTTCTAGTCAAACACCGTGTGCCATGGGTGAAGGAAACTATTGATCAACAGTCTGGAGCCTCTGCGTTGCCTTCAAATCCTGCTGCCCCACTAATTAATCCAGCAATACCAGGCTCTCCATCCCTGCTTAATGCCGTCTCTACAAACAATCCACAAACCCTTCCTGTCTCCTATCCTAACCGAGGTGTTCAGCATAGTTGGTATGGGCCGGGACTCGGCAGTGTTTATGTGGCCGGAACCTCTGGCTCCACAGTAAAGAGAGGGACCCCTCACCTCGTCTATGAACAGGTGTTCGACTACCCAGCTCTAAATGCTGACTCTCCTCACGAAGCTCTTGGCACTTCCTCTATCGTGCCTGCAAATTATGGCCAAGTTGGAGGAGGGTCTGGAACTGGCAACCCAGCTGCTAAAAACCCCCAGACCATCTTTCCTCAGTTGCCAGGAAGTCCTTACCCGTTGAATGTCTACCAAGATGGAAACTTGAACCTTGGCCAAAATGGCTATGTACAAATTGACAGGCAGATCACTTGGCCTCGGCAAGGACCAGTCGTCAACACTCAAGATGCTGTGCTTCTACAGAAGCTTGGACATCCAGTTTTTCCTGTGCCTATCTACTTTGTCCAATCCAGAAATGGTTACAGCAATCACCGGCATTTTACCTCCAGAGCCTCATACACACCACATGCGACTGGAATCTTTGAAGGTGCCAACAATCTTATGAGTTGATGTGCTTCTAATCTTTGCCTTGAGGTTTGCTCATGTGAAGTTAGATTTAATAAAGGTTAATTAAATCATGAAATTGTTAGCTTGTTTCTTGTCTCAAGGGGGCACCAGTATGGATTTCATCCAAGGAAAGGAGTTGAAATGTCCAATTAGCAAAGTAAGTTTTTGCTCTAAAAAAAGGTTTGTCTTTAGAAATAAAACAAAACCTATGAATCATTTGTGAGAGACCTTGAATGACTTCTCATGACCTTATATGAAGTTGACACGACTCCAATCACACCGCTCCCTGCAGTAAATGCAACTGCTGTGGGTTTTTCAAGGTAAATCAAACTTGCAAAACCTGAAGCCTTGGCATCCCTCAGGTCACATTAAATTACTTATTTTTTAATGAATCTCTAAGCAAGTGTATTACCTTGGCATTGAAATCCTTGTTTTCCAAATCCCCTGGGGAAAAGAACAAACCCGTGTTAGTATACACCATCTTCAGAAGATAAAGTATAAATTATAATCTGAAAGTGCCACTTTTTTTTTTGCTTTAAACTTAAACCTGTTCTCTGAGGAAAAGGCACAGTTTGAGTCATTCAAAGACGGGTAGAAGGGTATTCTTACCAGATGAAGTCTGTACAATGGCTGCAGAACGTCGGCTGCTTAAAAAATCTCGCAGTAAATTTATGGTCTTTCACTTCATGGACATTTTTCTGCCGCAAAGCACCTTTACGGGCGAATCTATTCCCAACGCCTGCCGAGTCAGTATAATGTAAATGATGGTCGGCCATAATAGGAAAAAAACAAAACAAAACAAAAAAATACACAGCGTCAAGTTGTCTTTTATCCCGGCTGGTGTGTGTGTGTGGGGTCCTCGTCCCTTCACAGCTCCTGGTGTGTGTGTGTGTGTGTTTGGAGCGCTGTTGACAGACCGCACGCCTCCCAATGCCTTCCACACAGCTGAGCGCTTCTTTTTCATTCAAGGTGACGTAGCTCCAGTCTGCCTTCAAGGCTCCGGGAAATTTTCGATTCAGTTAAAGTGCATTAAGAAGTTGACTTGACATGTAAAGTTTTCAAGTATTGTGATGGGAAAAAATTATATATCCTACACAGTGCACAGGAACAAGGTTTTAACTGCACACAGGTAGTTCAAGGATTAATGTAAAACGATTTCGGATGTCTCCGTGTATATACGAGGGCTGTTCTAGTATTTTTAGCAACTATTTTTTTCTTACTCTCATTATTGGCTGTTGATTTCATAGCAGGCAACCCACTGATCTTATCCTTTTTCTGATTCTATTTTTTTATTTGGTCTATTGCAAGGCTTAATGTGCTGTCATATTTAATACATATTGCAAATCAAACACACTAAAATGTAAATACGAGGGGTCCTTGAAGGCAACACGTCATTGCATGGTTTGCTGACCATCTGGTGAAATGTAGGTGTTGTGCGCCCCTTTGTGGACAAAAATGATATTACAGGTTTTAGTGTGTGTGTGTGTGTGTGTGTGTGTGTGTGTGTGTGTGTGTGTGTGTGTGTGTGTGTGTGTGTGTGTGTG
>JAPTHA010000028.1:15784790-15812760 GCA_029814585.1 Gymnapogon annona
TGTGTGTGTGTGTGTGTGTGTGTGTGTGTGTGTGTGTGTGTGTGTGTGTGTGTGTGTGTGTGTGTGTGTGTGCACAGACAAACAAGTTTAGGAGGTCAGTGGGAAGGAAGGACTGAGTCCATGGCAGCTGCAGACTTTTATTTAAGACATATTTATTCATCAGACTTATGACGTCTTGAGCAATCATGTTTATGCATAAATTCATAAAGTGGTTTTGATATGATATTGCTTTCCCACTGAATAAATGTTGTTCTTATCAAGGGACTTAAGGTTAGGATCTAATTTGTTAGAGCTGCATGTCTTTATTTGATTACACTTCAACTATCTGTGAATTTAAAATGAGCATTGTGACTTTTATATTCTTTTCCCCTAATTCATCGATTCATATAAACATGGGCCCAGTAAATATAAACTTTTGATGTATTATTTAGTATAAATTGCTTTAAAAAATCAGACTGCAGCAGACGGTAAGATTTACAAAATAGCTGAATCTTTTTGATAGTGCAAAAACATACTCCTGATATTATGAAGTCCAGATTACAATGCATCCAACTGAGAAATTTCCACATTTTTACTATTCACTCCTTCTGCTGTATTTTAAGCAGTGTTTCCAGAAACATTTCAGTGACAGTACTCTTCTCCATGACATAACTGCGTCTGTGATGAATATAAAAAAAACAGTACCACAAATTAAAATAGCGTTTGCCTATAGTCTCCAATTTGACTGTGAAACAGCGCCCCCTGGAATTTAACGTAACGTCTACATTAGATTACAGCAAAAAAAAAATTTCATTGCTGTCCTACATCTTCCCAGCTTCTCTAACATCTTCATTCAATTAGCATTAGTAGGTCATTACAGCCCATGTGGCTGCTCTTAATGAGACTGCAAGCTTGGTTATGTCTCTGTGAATGTGGGTGGGAGCGTAAAGTGAGAATGAAAATTGTGTCTCTGAAAATAAGCTGTGTTTGTGTTAAGCTGCTTGTTTAAACTATGATGGACACGGCGAGAGGCAATGATTGAGGTGTGTGACTGTGGAAAGATCCTACAAGCCGTTGACTGGTGCCCCGTGCATTGTGTATGGAAACAGACTGATGTACGGCAGATCTTTATTGTTTCGATGGGATGAAATGTGGGACCGCAAAACCATGCAACCAATGCCAGATGTTGATCTGTGTAAATAGCAAGGCAGGCTGCCTACACAAGCACATTCATATGCAAACAGTAAAACAAAAGAAGAATGCGACACATTCATACGCGCACACACAATGAAGGTTGGTGTCTTCTTTTAATTCTGTCATATTCCCTTCCATCCAGGAGAAGGCAGTTTGAGGAGAAGTCCCCTCTACGACCCATGGCCGCCAGCTCATTCAGAAAGTCACCTAAACAAGACCGCAGCAGGGTCAGTTCACAGCAATTTCTCTCTTTGTTTTTTTTTTTTTACACTGATACGATACTGTTAACACAATGAAAACTGTCGATTTAATAAAATAGAAGTTAGAATTAGCTTTATTGAGACCCTATGTGGAAGTTCCTCAACTTGTGTCCTTACAGCCAGAGGGCGGTCCTTAAACTTATTTCCTGCTAAGAGCAAAAGAAGAAGTATGTACAATAATGGTATTGTTTGCCAGTGAAATCTTAGAAATCCTGTTCTGGCTGATGCAAGCCAAAGAGCCAGCCGGGCAGTATTACACGAAATGTTCACAGTCCTTGTGTTACTTATCAAATGTACAATACTGTGTTGTGGTCCAGTTCATTGGCAGAACTGTTTGTACATATGTGGTTGAAACCATATCGGGCCGTTTGTACTTATCTGTATTTAACACAATGAGTTGAATTCCTGCTGCGATACAAAGACTGACATGCTGCTTTGAACAGCCGGTGACCCGCATGCTCAGCATTCCTAGATATTGAAATGAACATTTACTCTTGTTTGTACGAGGGTGAGGCTCCGGGGCCCTTAATGCCTATTTAATCAGAAGGGGCATTTAATCCCTCAGCTATTCCATTCAACCATTTCTTTGTCTGAGCAGTTCCGGTGAGGTACACCCAAGGTCCACACTCCAGTAGATCCTAATCAAATTCAACAACATCTCTCTTTTCTCCTATCAATCTCTCGACTTTATTAGATATTTCCCCTCTTTCACCCTCTCTGCCCAGCTTTCGACTTGTGTAAGCTGATCTTGTGTCAACAGACCCCGTGAAGCATTCAAATAATACAGTATAGAACAAATCCGGGGGCCCGTTGTAACAAAAGGCAGTAGAAAATGAGACTGACAGACTCGCGTAGAAGCATATGCCCCTCTTTTGGAATTTACTGCATGACGGAAATGATGTGGAACTGCCAAACATCTGGAGTGCTGTATGTTAGAGGGAGGAGAAGGGAGCAAAGGGTGGAGAGATGGAGATAAGGAGGGAGTCGAGGACTGTTAGTATGGGAGGAGTACACACGTGGGTGTATGTCTGTAAGCTTTTAAAGAACCTTTTTTTTTTGTTGTTGCCAAGAGAAAAAATATATTGTTGTCAAAATGATAACCTCCATCACCGTCTGTTGTTCTGTTCCTGGGGCCAAACTGCCAATTAAAGCGCTGTCAGACATCATTTAAATTCCCCCCTCTATTTTATACCGCTCCCCTTTATTTCCATTTTGTTTCCGCATCCCATTACCCATTTGTTTTGTTTTTTTTGCCTCCTCAGGTGGAGGGGGGGCTGAAGGCAGATACGTCCCACGATGACAGTGACCTGGAGGCTCGTCTCAACAGCTGGAACCTGGGGGTAAGTCCAGGGGCATGCCTGGAGCTCCGTGGTTACATGAAGCCGTCAACATATTGCTGCTCCCCTTTATCTGGGGTTGACAGTAAATGTCTGAGTTTAAGAGTAAATCTAAACCATTATCACAGGGACACTGAGCTTTGCAGCGTTACCAGGTAGGTAGCAAAAAACCCTTCACGTGTTAACCCGGGGGTGAGCAATTCCGGTCCTCGAGGGTGGGTGTCCTGCATCTTTTTGATCTTTCCCTCTTCCATTACACCTGTTTCAATTAATGATGGGCTCATCAACAAGCTCTGCAGAAGACTGATAATGATGTAATGGCGTCCAGGTGTGATGGAAGAGAGAAAACATCTACCACATGCAAGACACCGGCCCTCGAGGACTACAATTGCCCACCCCTGCGTTTAACCTCTTGGAGTTAGCTCTCATATGCAGTTTAACACTATTGTGGACGTAGGGAAGGGATGAGGAGTCGGAGAGGGACTGTGTAAACTGAGTATTTGAAGATGCGTACACTGTTCTTATCTTCCCTGTCTACAGGCCAGGGCTTGATAAGCACTCTGCCCTCATGTTTTTTCCCCTTATTTATTCCCTATCTCCTCACCTGCATGACCTCGGCCCTGTCTCATTCCTTTTCTTTCATGACGCCTCTTGCCATTTCTCCCACGCCGCGCACGCACACACACATCCACACATACACACACACACACGGATGTTTTCTGCAGAATTGTACTCCATCTCAGTGGTTTCTTTTTTTTCCCCTCCCTTTTTTCTTCCCCCTTTGCGCTCTTTCCATCTCTCCACGTTGCTCTCCTTTTTCCCTTTTTCACTTTCGATGCCAGGGTAATCTGAGGTATCTATCGGGCGGACGTGAAGCTGCGCACTGCTCCGTTCTGCGCTGCTCTGTGTCGAGACGCTGATAAGAGGCATTGCTTGGCAACGCTCCCCCAAGCCTGCATCTTTCAAATCAACAGATGTTCCTTCAGACACAAACACACACACACACATAAACCCCCCCTTCAAGTTTACAGAAGTTTTGTAGATGCACTGATTCAAAGGAGCACATCCCCTTCAAAATTTCAGCACAGCCAAGCACCACTCTATCTAAAACATCTTTAGCTTTGCTTTAGATGTTCTGAAGCATCCCGTACTGGTTTATTTATTTCAACTCTGAAGTATTAAAGTCTGTGTAGTCAGTCCGATGGCTATACTAGGAAACAGACAGATTGCTTCGAACTCAGACAGAGGCTGCTTCAGAACAGACTAAACCTGAGCAAGTATGTGTCTATAGCTTCTGATGCAGTGGTGCTTTATGCAGTTTTCTCTCTAATATTAGATAAGTCTGATGTCACCTTGATGAGCAACATTCATTCAATATAAGAAAGAAAAGAAACGTGCCAAGGAGAAAACATTAACTTTGCTTCCTCCGCCTATACAATATTAGTTGGATTGATTAATTGGTTTTGCAGATGATATAGGAACGAACAGAATTGTCATAACTTCTTAAGATGGACGACCAGTACTCACTTTGAGAGAAAATAATGCCTCAATACATTCAAATCCGTCTTCAAATTGTGTCGATTTTTTTATCCGTTTTAAGGATTTATTGAGTAATTACTTTAATTTTTGCATCCTCTGATTCACATTTAGTTATATTTTCATTATGATATTTATTACTTTGACCCAGACGTTCTGTTATCAACTACAGCAATGTCAAAACCATGTATTTTATTTCAAGAGTTGAATATTTTCAGGGCTGTGGTTGTATTGGCTGATTAATTGTCTCTTGAGGTTTTTTTTATCATTATATCAGCTTTTAAAAATCTGTAATCCATCAACCTCTACAGTGTAATACAGAATTTGTGGTCGTCCCTGCCACTCTGCCATCTCCTTGTCTGGTTCGACGGCTGTGCTGACAACTTGTTCAACACTAGTCCAAAACTAGGAAACCATCAATCAGCATTTGTTTATTTGGCCGGAGAGCCAGGCCTTGTGATGTGGATTGTTGTTCCTCTTCTGCATCTGTGGTAAAGCGTACATCCATCCATCCATGTCAGGTTCCAATGACACAGGATACGGTGCCAACTGTGAGGCCGGACACATACACACACACACACACACACACACACACACACACACACACACACACACACACACACACACACACACAGGAGCATGTGTGTGGGCGCGCAGAGAAGAGCAAGTCCAAGATTAGGATCATACTGTGTGAGCATTATACCGCAGCATTTACTCTATATCTTTACTCTGTGGGCCGTACTCAATCAAACCTGATGACTGTCTGTGGGTATAAAAAGAACTCCCATTCTTGTTTTCAGGATGGACCCTGTTTTAGTAAGATATTGATTCATTCATCACTTGGTAAATACTTTTTTTTTTAGCTACTGCCAAATTTAAAGAGCGATTCATCACGCATCATGGTACATGGCACTAATTACCAACAGATGTTGCTCTCCATTGACTATTGAGTGTTGAATTGTGTGTGTGTGTGCGTGTGCGTGTGTGTGTGTCTGTGTGCATGTGCATGTGTGGATGATGTGCATGTATTTCAGTCTATGCTCAATGTGATTGTACTGAAGCAGGATGTCACATTGTGTGAAAGGCTTACAGTAAAACAGTCCCATGCCTGACCTGTTTTTACCTGCACCACACAGGCTTAAGACTGACGCAGGGCACTTTATCTATTTGACTTGTCACAGGTTCACCCTGAAGCAACAGATTGTGACTTTATCCTCATACAGTAGCTGGAACTATTTTAGGCCCAAAGCTCTGGGGTTCTTTCAGGTCCTTCTCTCATCTCCCATTCATTTTGGATTAGCTTCATGTGGGTTGTGGCACCTCACAACATTAAATCCTTTTTTTTTTTCTAACACTAGATGAGTCCCACATTACCCTCCTCCCCCGTCTTTTTTTCTTTTCCTCCTCCATCTCTCACTTCTTGTTCTCCCACTTCATCCCCACGTTGAAGAGATTAGCAGCACAACTGTTTACTGGGCATCATCGCTGTCATCTCCAAAGTCAACTCAACTGCTTTGAGAGGCTGTGATCTTGCCGCTAGTTGGCAGCCCCTACAGACAGCCTTAGTGCATGAGAGAGAGATGCTCTCTGATAGAGCAAGTTCTCGGGTCAAAAACAAACGTCATATGAGGAAAATAAGGAAAGTAGGTAGTTGTCAGGGTTTTATTTTTTACTTTTTTTTTGTACAGCTTCTATCACATTTGGTGAGCAGCGTTGATGTCATGCAACAGTCACTCAGACATTGACCCTTTTACTTTCAGGTGGTTCAAGCGGCTCCCCCTTTTTTTTTCCCGTCTCTTGTGTTTTATATTAGAATCAAAGCACATGCTGTGTCAGTGTTTGGCAGGGACGTATACACATTTGTCTCTGTTTGGCAGTAAACGGACCAGGGATAGCTTACAGATTAGTGGTCCAAAGTGTTGACAAAAGGACTGTTGTTGGGACAGCAAAGAGGGGCTGAGAGCGGAAACAGAGCCGGCCACACACACAATGCCTTGAAGTAGCCCAACGCATTCTGTCTTTCAAAACAAGACAAGAGTTGACGGAAGAGAGTCCAGCCACAGCACGGTGCTTTTGATGTACTCTCCACATTGTTTATGACAAACCGAGGGCGGAAGTTTCATTGTGGTAGGGCTAAGGCTTTGTTAGAAGAGAAAAGGCCACCTAAAGTTTTTCTCTGTCGTCTTTCAGATTGAAAACCCCAGGTACCTGCGAGAAAAGCCTGTGACCTTATCTCCGGTAAGTTGCCAAAAATGTTGTCTTTGAACTCTACAGTTATCCCTCCACCTGATCTCTGTCCCCCTTTATCTGTGGTAGATTTTCAAGCCGTGCTTAGGACGGAACAGCACCTTGGCTGATGATCACAGCCCACAAGTTGTACAGAGCAAGGAGGTACGGTATACGCTAAATTTAGACTCATAGGAAAGTCCATGTGTATGGTAGGGAAGAACCTTTATCCAGAGGACAAATGTCACAGTTCTGGAATATCCTGATTCTGTCTATTTTAAAAACCAATCATCCAAACAATTAAGGCGCCGTTTGCACCGTTGACATCGCCTTCGTTATCTTTTTCTTCAAAGGTCTTCATTTCAAATATTTAATCTAGCTTCTATGGGAAAAAGTCTATACGTTTTATCACAGGAATGAGACTAGGTTTTGGAATTTTTGAAATGTTATAGATTTTCCTATACTTAATGGGACTTATTTCAATGGCTTATAACAAATTAGCCATCATTTTACATTCTGCCCACCGACTCACTTTTTAGGACACTTCGCGTTTCATTATACAGAATGATGATGACAATAAAGGTCTAATCATTTCTAATCCTAATCTAATCGAGCACTGACAGGAAGTCATTTGGACTTCCATTGACTTTGTTGAGTCTATGCCTGTCTCGATAATCGATAAATCGATTAATCGCACGGTCACAAAAAATGAGGTTGATAAGTTTGCCGGGAGCAATAATTTTTTATTTACCAAAGACACCGGAAAATTAGTTAAAATCTTTGTATCTCTGAGACTGACTAATGAACCGGCTCACTCCGCTGAGAATGAGGAGTGAACCCCTCTCTCTCTCAGTGTGTGGGGGCGGGGCCCCGGAAGTGCTGCGTGAGGAACAGAGGGAGAGATTTGGAGAAAATAAAATGTGTTTCTAAGACGAAAGTGACAGTTTACGAATATAAACACTGAGGAGTAAGATAAATGAGCGCGTGCGAACATGTGTTTGAAAAGAGTTCATGCTAAACGCAGAGTTTACGGTAAATGCGACACGGCAAACCCGCACCTTCTCAAAAACACACACACATCGTAGTCGCAGCTGGAAAAAAAACCTCTCACCCGAACAGACAGAGGGGCAGTGGATGAGGTCCCGACAGACAAACCACCATCATTACGACGATTATGAAGAACACTCACGCCTTTAACACCGTCCAAAAGACAGCGCGTTTCCACAAATTTTGCTTTTTTTGATTATTTATTTTTGAGATTTGCGTCTTTCCCACAATATAATCCCAATATTAAATATTCTTAATGAATACAAGTGTATTTATCTTTAAAAGGGTGTAATTGCATTATTATATCATTATTATTATATTAGTTGAAAAAGGGTATCAAAATGGCAATATTATCGCTTATCGCAATAATTCCTGGGACAATTTATCGCCCAAACAAAATTTGTTATCGCGACAGGCCTAGTTGAGTCCTCGTCCAGTGAAAGTACCAACCACTTCTATTGGGAGGTTGATCTCCTGCTTGAAGATCACAGGACTCTTATATAGCGGCAGAATGTGAAAACAGGGTAAATTCAACTTGTTATTGTTTCCTGTTAGAACATGCCAGTGAGCTGCAGGGCCATGGGTCCTATTTTTGGTTTGGTAGCACAGCATTCATACATGAACAGTATGAACAGTGTTGAATGCATACAGCACATAGGTCAAAGCTCCCTTGACTGCTTTAAGGCATTAGACGCCCCCGCAGCCATGTACATACGTCCTCTCGCATAGTTTGTATTGTTGAAATGGCCGAGGCGAGCATTCCTCTTTAGAAGACAAAAATAATGCCGACTCCCAGTGATGACAGTTTTTTCCTTATGTGGATTTAAGCTGAAAATCCCATTCTGAAAGCATGCTTTGAAGTCCCCTGCGCCCCTCCCCACCTCATCCGAACAGCCCCTCATCCCCCCACCACCACTATCCGCCTTCACTCGCACTGTTAAATATAAAACTGAGCATGACTTGGCTATAATATCCGTGGCTTTTCATGTCTGCTTGGGGAAAAGCGCTCCAGTGAGTTAGATCTGCTTCACCGGGAGAGGGCAGAGAATAGAGGAAGACAGGGCCACGAGAAGAGAGGGGAAGAAATAGACTCCACAAAAAATGGACGTGATGGGCAACAACGGTCTCACTTGTTGACCTCTCATAACAAGCATCTGTTTGTGGCTCCTCGGGGATTAACATGCGTGGACATACATATCCACCCAGTCGGTCAGTCTACCTGTCGGCTTGTATTGAATCTAGCAACTCCAGTGCGAAAACATTAAAGCAGCGTCCCATGCTGTTTGATCCTGCCTTAGACTTGCTGATTGGCTCCATACAGCTGTGTGTGGTGGGAATATAAATGTATCCCATCTCTAGAGACCATATTCAACCCCATGCCGACTTTACTTCCTATCAGCTCAGTTACCAGTTTACTGTGTGCGTGTGTGTGTGTGTGTGCGTGCGTGCGTGCGTGCGTGTGTGTGTTTTCATATTCAGTTCAAGTAGATGTGACCTCGAAATGGAGCAAACACTGATTTTGGGGGGAGAACCAGTATGAAACCAAATTGATTTGTCATTTCCACCGAGGTCAAGATACAGCAATATGAGAATCAGATCAGGGAAGTCACAGAGATGGGACACACAGTGTAGATATTTACTGCTACCCTAATAGTGGCCGACCATTGTTATCTTAATCCATGTACAACAGCGTAATATTTAAATAGCAGGAAAAGAAAGCAGTAAGATTGGAGCCTCGGTGAAAGCTACATTTTTTAGGTTAGTTGTGTTTGTCGGGAGTACAAATGTCACTGATATTAATGTATTATATCTGTCTATTCATGTTTTTTGTCATTTTTCCTCAAATGTCATCAAATATTAGGACAAAATATGTAATGGAAGCATTATAGATGATATAGTTTAACAATGAACTTAAGTGTGCTTTGTTGCTATTAAACAGCCTACTTTTAGTTTCTTCCATCCCGCCCTATCCCAAGCAGACCCTTTTTTGAACTTGTCTGTCTTTCTCATTATCCCACCGTAGTGTTTTTATCATTTAAGGTGGACAGGGTTATCAGGTGTCTCGAGTCAATATTAGCAATTAAAAGAGGGTTAGATGAATCTCTGGGCCTGTGGACCCTACAGGATACAGCTGTGACCACACACACTTTCCTGTAGAAGTGACCTGAGTCACAAATCCCACTTTAGCCATATCATCCTCAATAGCCACTTTAAGATTCTCTATAGAGCCATGGAAGCCTGACCCAGGCTTACTGCGGCATGGCAGTCCAGACCCAATCGAAGAAATCTATGAGTTCACTCCTCTTTAATCCCTCTTAAAATTTACCAAGGGTTAGAGTGTTATACACACCACGTGTCATTAAACGTGCAACAGTTTAACAGACATCTCAACTTTAATTAAAAAAAAAAAAAAACAGCTTGTCCTACTGCTAAGCTACAGGCCGCAGTGATAAGAATGCTGACTGTTCTTTTCCTATGGAACAATGAGTGCAAGCGGAGAAACGTTACCACAGGCTGCCTTTGCATTGAGTCATTTAGCTTATACAGTACTTATGGTCGAGTTGTGGAAAATGTCTGGCAGGAGCAGCAAAAAAGTCCTTCTAATCCTTCAGCGCACCCGAGCAGCACTTACAAGGGCCGGAGCCTTTATTTGGAAATTCAATTAAAGCGCGACCGATGAGTGGAGTCAATGTTACGTGGTTGCATACGGAGATAGTAACAGGCTGATTAACGTACGTTTCTTAGATGTCTCTGTGTGAGTGAGTGGGTGTGTGCTCATGCTGTCCCCTTGGTACCTGACCTTAGGGATTGTCAGCAGTGAGCACAGCGTTAGTAGATGGGTTTGTTAGTGTCAAGCAGTCACACTCTAATGGTCACAAATCCCGGACTGGGGATCAGACCCCTTTACAACCCGGTGCTGTAATGATGCAGTCTTTCTCATCCGCAGATCCTCTGGGATGGAGCTCGAGGTCTCAGCCTGTGATTTAGGACCGTAGCCCATCTTATCTGATCGTTTTTCAAAGCCAAAGAAGACCAAGCGAGTGAATCTTAGTACGATAAGGGGATGATTTCTTTAGTTTGACTTTCATGATAGAACATGAGGCTCGGGAAACACAAGAGACCAGCAGTGTTATAATGAAAACCCACTCTTTTATGTACTCCTGTTTTCTGTCCTTGCCTTTGACATAATTGAAGTATTTAATTGCATAACATTTGTAAAAAAAATGTTTTTTTTTTTGCTAATGTTTTCAAGTAATAATTATTTGCCGTTTGTCAGAAGACTTGAGATTCAGTGGGAGTTGAAGTTGTTATCCTTGCTATCTGGACAAAGAGAGATTAAATTAACTTCTAGTCAAAGTGTAGAAAAGGCATCTCGCTGCTCCTCAGTAGATAGCAGACCGCCGCGTACCGACTATCCGAGAGCATCTGTGTTTACCGAGGATGAAAGACGCACCAGGACACTGCGCATCTCAGGCAAGACGATGGAGAAGCACAAACGTAACCTTGCTTTGTGGAGCCCAAACAGTTAGCAGACGATTTGTGAACACATCCCCCCGAGGAAATAGGCCCTGACCCCAGCGCCAATTTTTGAGAGCAGAAAAAGCAACTGTTTCCGTCTTCATCCTCGCATCCCTTCGACACCCCCCCACCACCCACCCACCCACCCACCCACCGACCCATCGCTCGCTCCCTCCCTCACTCACTCCCTCATCCTTTCAAGAGCGAAGTGTCAAAAAACATGGCATCTTACAGCGCTCGCTACAACTCTGAAGAAGAGAAGAGAGGGGGAAAAAAAAAAGCTGTACCACCCAGTCGGGCTGATTGAAGGCGTCTCTGAAGCCTTAGGTGTACGACATTCCTCCTCCTCTTTCCTTCACTGACGCCTTTATAAACAAGTTTCAAACGCCCCTGCTAGTTTGACAAACTTTCTCCAAAGAGCATTTGAAGAAGAGATGAGAAAGTGACACCTCCACATGTGCTTCTTCTATTTTTTTTTAAATAATTTTTTTAGTTTTTTATTTTTTTCTGGGGGGGGGGATCGGGTCTCCACTTAGTCGTCTGCTTTTCAATCACTGCCATCTCTCTCTCTTTCTCCCTCTATCTCCTCTCTGTTTTTTTTTTCCCACCCTTTATCTCAAGTCTCACTTTTCTTTTGCCCTTTCTACTCTTGACAGGTCTCTTGTGGTCTGTTGAATTGCACAAGAAATGTGGTAAATCATGAAAAAGACACAGAAACTTAACAGAGCTTTGTCACAGATACAGTGCATAAAGGAATCTGAAGTCGACAGTAATGAGAAGAGGCAGGTCTCAATTACATTCTCGGTTTTAATGGGGCTCTGAAGATTTATCCAAAGTAGGGCGCACTCAGAGTTTCAAAGATTTAACCTTTTCAAAACCCAAATAACGCAACCATCTGATGTCACCCGGTATGATGCTGATGTTGCAACATTTTTTACGCTTAACTCGCTGTAATTTTACCATGTTTTTGCCCGTGTTCCAGTCACACTCGGTCGCCTTTGATTTTAACCATGTAAACGTCTAATGTGGTCGGACTGTGCCAAGTAATGTCATGGGAATCTTTACTTAATTGTTTTGATGACTAGAACAAACAAAAGCTAGCCTCAGGATGTGCTTCACACACACACACACATTCGCACGACCACATTTTCAAAGGAAGAACATTGTCACTCTGCTTCGGGCTTGATTAATATCCCAGAACAGACAGTGACTAAACATGAGCTGTGGCATCAAAGCGAGTGACCAGTCATCCTTCTGTCAAAGCTTCTCTTTGTATTTACACATACTACGTATACTCGAGCGGGAACAACTTGTGGCAAACTAACAAGGAAGCCGGACCAAAAAGAAACCGAGGAAAATGCAATATTTTTATAGTCACGTGCGTCACAAAGGACCAAATAAAAGCAAGAAATAAAATCTCAAAACGCAGCAGCAGAAAACCATGTAAAATGTGCGCATTTCAAAAGCGTTGAAAGGATGCTAATGTTGCTATCGGAGAGATGATAGCCATATGTTGTAGTTCTGCTTGCACCGCCCGCAGGCCAGAAAATAAAGAGGACCGCCATGCAAAAAACTGAACATTTTCATGCTCAACATGACTTTTCTCTGGCGCACCCTCAGGCAGACGTTTTTCATTTTTCGCTCCTCTAATGCAAAGAATCTGAGGAGAAAGTTGTCTCTATTTTTATCATCCAACTGTTTTTGTTTTCTAGTTTGTAATGAGGGATTAAAGCCTTACATGTGTATCTATAGACCCCAATTGTTGCTCAACACTTTGGGCTGCACTTGGTTAAAAACATTCTTGGCTCGCCATTAGACAGAAGATTCCTTCAGCTAATTAGCGAAGCCAATTTTTTTTGTTGTTTTTTTTATCATTATCGTTTAGTTTTATTGTCCCTCTGTAGAACAATCCGTCATGTGAAGGGGGAGAGAGAACCCGATTCATGGCCATAACTCTGTGGTTATAGTGATGCCAGAGATGTGATAATCATTTTCTAATAACGCCAACTGATTTATTATGGCGCGATTACTTATTTGACAGTAAGCTGACTAAGACCTGGAAGCCCTCTAGCTTAAATAGACCTGTTCCAACACGCACATGACTACACTGAACTTTTGATCCTCGAAAAATATTGTTATAATAAAAACACCCAGCCATTTTTCATGATTAATTTTGGTTTCATGAATGTGCAAATACACACCCATACACAGGCGTTTAGTCTGCGTGTGCTCACCATACCCCGACTGAAGATTTTATCACATTCGCACACAGTTGGATACATCACAGCTTTTTGAAGCTCAGTGCGTGGGTAACTGCTTTTTAAATGTTAATGTGGTTTATTTCATCATCAGCTGCGCTTGTGTGCAAGACGGGACACTTTGTATGCTATTTCATCCAGACTCCCTGTTCTGATCTCTGTTATCCTATCACTCAATTTGATGATTTGTTTTCAAGGCATACGTTAGGATGCAGAATCCAAATATTAAAACTTCCACCGTGAAGACATGTTGAAGTCTTAACTCAATGTTGCTTGGTAACAAAACAGCAATTTCATCTTTTAAGCTGATGTTTTACATAGAAACTTTTATGTCTCGTATGGAAATAAAAGTGAATCACCGGAGAGAATTCATGTTTTTTTAGCTTTGCACATACATTTGGTTTTCTTTCTCTTTCCAGACTGAGATGAGGATCAAAGTACTGGAGGCCAAGCACCAGGAAGAACAACTGAAAATGCAGCAGAGACATGATGCAGATGTTCAAAAAGTAAGAATCGACAGATAGTCCTCCGGCACTGTTTGCTGCGTACTTTCTTTTCTAACTTATGCCAGCATTTTTTAAGAGTTTAGATGTATAGATGCTTTTTGCCGCTACAACTTTTCATCGCATCGAAAATGTGTCGTCGGGAAGCGATGTAAATGAGTAATGTAACATTCATATGTTAACGATCAGCCAGAGATTTTTAGTTTTAGAGTTCTACCTAGTCAGGCCTGTGCACAGGACGCTGGGACAATGCATTTGCAAAATACAGTGGGGGACGAGCCATTTTGATGGTAAATGGATGTACAATAAAGCACATAGCCGTATTAAAATAGCAAACTTCAGACAAAACAAAGAAGCCCATCAAAAAGTGTGCATTTGTCAATTCTTTCCATTTTCAAGAGTTACTTCTAGCTTGGAAGTAGTTGTTGTGAGAGGGACTTTCAAATGTAACACAGACACCCAAAGGAAGGACAATGATAAAATCCTGCCGCAGAAATATTCCCCCTTTATTCTGGCAGAGTACTTCCAATAAGACTGTTCATCGATTCAAATAGTCAAAGGGCTGGAACAATACAGTTCTTATACTCCCAGTCAATGTTTAATAAGGCATTAAAAGACTTTAAATGAAGTTTCTATTCGGGCTAACTGGACAGGCGGCTCTTTTAACGCGTCTTCATGAACAATAGGTAAACTGTGTTACCTCACATATCATCACTTGGTGGCTAATCAAAAGGAAAAGTGCAAGTCTGTCTTCTTTCATCCTGCAAATAATCATCTTTTCAAAGCTCTGTCACCTGGTGAAAATAGCAGTAAAGATGGTTTGTTTTCACACTTGGTGCCCATCAGTAAAGCTTCAGATCAAGCACCTGGGATCTGTCATGTCCTCAGTATGACTTTCCTTTGCTGCCACAGAAGCTTTTAATAAAACAGAAAAAAACAGTCCAATTTTCTCTTCACTTAAAGATGCCCACTTCTTCTTTGTGTTTGACAAGAGACAGGATGACAGCCTGCTCTCCCCCTCCCTCTCTCTTTAATTACATACAGATTGCGAGTTATGTCCAGTGTAATTTCCTTTGGTTTTTCCCCAGGATTCCTTCTAATGGTTTCAAAAATGCACATCAATTCTTTTGATGAGCCATGTTTAATTTTAATTTCATGAATTATGTATAGGCTACTAGTCATTGTCCCTGTGCTCAAAGTGAAGGGACCTGGTGTGATTGTTAAATGTTAGTATATCTGGATCAATACTCAGTGCAGTTCTATGAACATATTTAGTAACATCATTTGTAGAGGAGCATTATGGGAAAGAGATATTAACAAGAGAATACACCATTAAACAAAACTGTATTTTGTGGAACCAGAAATATAATAGTTCATTTGTTGTTAATGTTCTCAATGTTTGCAGTGCTCCAACATCACATTTTTAAATTCTCTTTGTTCCATTCTCTGGTGGTATTGGGTACGACTACACTGGGCCAGTTTGGAGTCTCCTTGCATCAGGACGTTGTATGAAAGCCTAAAATAGGCAACCTAAATGCTGTCACCCCCCCCTTACTCCCGCCTACTGCACTCTCTGCAGAGCTGACATTGTGTCATCCACAGCTTGCGGGGCCCCTAAAAAGGCCCTTTCTCTGTTTGGTGGTGAAATGGCAAAATTGGGTATCCCTAAATGTTCTGTGAACTTTGCTCCATCAGCTCCATCCTCCTTTCATCTCACCATCCTGTTCTTATGGAGGATAACAGGCTTAGCAGCTAAATGCACCTGGATAGAACAAAATGCCATAGAAGTCTTAAGGGCTTTGGGAGAATTTTTAATAGATGTAACCATTAAATACATTTTCTGTCATTATGAACCAGGCAGCCAGTGGTTTTTCTCTTGCAGGAGTAGCGTGTCTTTATTTGGTGCTCTTAATTAAAAGCCACCTCACTGAACATTTAAAATCAAATTACAAACATTTCTATTTTCATTAGAGTTTGAAGGGAGATAAAGACAAAAAAAATGGCATCATAAAACACAAAACCAGAATACACACTTTCTTTATGCCATTTTATTGAAACTTTATCATTTCATGTATACATGTAACTTATTGCATCTTGTCCACCTATTTTATGCAGTTTTGTTTCAATCTTAATAGTACTCTTTATTTCTGTACTCTTTCACCTGTTTATGCAATTCTGTTGGAATTTCATTTTATTTCTTGTACTTTTATAATTAATGTGTAATCTTATTATGTAATCTACATTTTTAACTGATGTGTAGCACTTTGGGCTACAATTCTTGGATGAAAGGTGCTATACAAGTAAAGTTTATTATTATTGTTGTTATTAATTGATACTGGTTCTACCTATAGCCATTATCAATTACACCTTAGCACACAGATCCTTTAAACGTGAAGGCAGAATTTGTTGAGAGTAGGACAGCTGACTACCATATCTGTTCCGCCGCTCCCATACACCACATGAAAGCTTGGGTTGTCTCTTTTTTTCCCAGACAAAATGTAACTAAGAAGCAGCAAATAGTAAAGCTCCATCTCTCCATGTACCGATTGAACTAATTACACACAGATGGCAGTGGCAAAGCAGAAGCTGTTACCTCATCCCACCTCGGCACAGGTGGTTCACTCAGTTTCCATCTCACTCAGTTAGCCAGTGGCATCCTAAGGAAACGATGTGCAAGTTCTAAATGAGTTGTTGTTACATCATGTACTGAATTATCCTTTAAAAGTATGCTTGTAAACAACTCAAAGTGGTTTTATAGTGTTTGCAAAACATCCATAGTGTGTTTGTCAGATGATTATGGTTGGGAAATATGATTAAATCAATTATTCATGTGTAGTAGGAATGGTTTTATAACCATTTGTAGATGATCCAGTTACATTGTGCCTGAGTGACAAAAGATCGAAAACTTCTGGAAAAAGTTTTACCATTGATAGCGTTTGTTCGACAAAAAAAATACAAAATTGACACTTAAAACTCCTGCACAACATGTTATTCAGACAAAGCTGGTTCTTTTCCACTGAATATTTCCCTCCCTAACAATTTCCCTCCCCAGATTCTCGACAGGAAGAATGGTGAAATTGAAGAGATGAAGGGCTTGTACCGGGCCAAGCAGAAGGAATCAGAAGAGTTGATCCATAAGCTGGAGAGGAAAGGTGAGAGGTCATGAGACTGCAGGGGTTAACGGGAAGGATGTTTATACTAGTGTCTCAGAGCACTCAGTGTAAAAAGCCCGAAAAGATACAATTTCACAAGAGACTCCGCTGGTGTCGATTGACATTCTCCAGCTGTGCGCCACAATTGAACGTTTAATTGCATAATATGCGCTTTCTTTTGATACCACATTTCCTGGTCACTCTACTAGTTCATATGTTTCTCAAAGCATATTGAATACGCCCTAAAACTTGGCAAACAATAGCTTTACCCTTTGACAGAACCCGTATCTTTACTGACACTGATGTACTGACAGCGCATCAATGAGCACCAGTGTATATCTGTGTTTGTGCGTGCATGTGCGTGTGTGTGTGTGTGTGTGTTCATTTGTGTACATACCCCGAAGCAGGGCCTGACTGCTCTTTGTGTGTTTGCGTGCGCTCTCCCACAGTTCAAAGTGTGCTGCGGGAATCCCAGGTCATCTGCGAGAGCAAAGAAAAGCAGATTGCTGAGCTGAAGAAGATGTCGGATCAGAGCGCAGACTCCCTTAAAAACGAGTGGGAGAAGACGGTACGGAGGAAAGTTGAAGGGCTTGGATGTTCTGCAATCCAACCCCTGTACGCAGCCTTGAGCCACAGGAAGACTGTTTGATAGCTCCAGTCTTGTACAGTTCACAGCAAGTGGCCAAGCTCTACTGCACTATAAAAATCTTTTTTTCTATCATGCTGTGCATAAGTTACATTTGTGGGTTTTTTTGTTTTTTTTTATCGCTGAAACATTCATGTTCCCTGCCCAGGGTAAATTGTGTTTTCATTCCTGATTGCTCTACCTAACAGAGCTCCTAATGAAATTTCCACTCATCTTCTCAGGGTCACTTAGCTTTTGATGAGTTTCTCCTCTGAGATGGATAGAAAAAGAACACAGTGCCATCTATATATGTGTATATATATATATATATATATATATATATATATATATAGCTTCCTTCTACTTCACTAAGCAATGAATTGCATGTAGCATAACAGAGAAATGGAGAAAAAATGTTATGAAAAGAAAGCAGTACCCAGTGGGAACATCTGTGACTGATAAAAAGCCATTGTTTACTTTTCTAGCTTCATGCGGCAGTGGCAAAGATGGAACAGGAGAAGTTTGAATTACAGAAGAAACACACAGAGAACATCCAGGAGCTGTTGGAGGACACCAACCTTAAACTGGGCAAGATGGAGGCAGAGTACAATGCTCGCTCACAAGCAACCGTGAGTACAGGAATTGTCATGTGTGCATAAGCGTCGGATGTAAATGTTGGACCGGATGTCTTAATCTTATGTCAGCACATAAGCACAAAGCATCAAGGTGTAAAAAATTAACTTTAACCAATACATCACGCAGCAGGATGTAAACTTGGCTGTTTAGGATTAGTGGCCCGAACGAACAGTGGGCAGATTTATTTTTTCTTAGCCAACACTAGAATGTTGTTTAAGTAAACCGGATTTTCGATGACAAGACGTGTGTATTTTTACATAAATCTTTTATCGTGTTTAGCTCAAAGAAAAATTTCAGGTGTACACATCTGTCATATCTCGAATTATAAAACAGTGACTCACACACTCCTTGGCTAAAATGAAGAGAGACGTTCTGTAACCTCTGGGTGAGAGCAACTCTCATATCTTATATCTGTCATCTTTACAAAGGTCTTTGATCCGAGTGTGTATTAAGTCTTCGTGCGGCCATGAGAGTGCATAGAGATACGCATGCACACATACATGCATACACGCACATACTCACACCTCCCTAAGCTGTTTCTTTGATGTCATATGAAAGACTTCGGTTTTAAATGGAATCATGCACATTTCGTTAGTCAGGATCATCAACACCAGAGGCCGGGCAAATGCGCTACTTTCATAAATAGTACTGTTATCAATATCACCATTCATAGGCTTTCTTTCATATCTCACGTATACACATAGCGCTTCTGGCCTTAATCTGTCAGCAGGCCCACATTTAAGAGGCATCAAACACCGGACCGTATGGGGCCTGTGGTAAGGCCTCTCTTTTAATCATTAAGGACAGACAAGGCCTCTGAGAATAAAAAGAGCCTTCTGTCATCACAAATTAGCAGCTTGCGTTCTGTGAGATTGGGCTGACCATCGCATGTACACCCACAACTCAGGTGAGTTGGTGTGTCCTTCCAAAGTCTGTGAATCCACTGTTGGTAGTTTGGAGATATTTATACAGATTGAATGTAAAAAAAAAAATGCACACAGAAATCAGTCAGGCATTTGTTTATCCAGTATAAAAGACACTGTGTTAGAATATTCAGTACAACCCCCTTATGACCCAGTAGCCACAGGCCTGAGCAACGCTGAGCAGAAAGTCATACCGTACATTCATCTGTGCAGTTTCCTTACAACTTTTCCTGCCCCGTAGACGTTAGTGCTAAAGTTGAATCCCAGGACATGACAGGAAAAGTTCATCAGTTGACGTGGTTTGTAAGCCAAGACAAACTCGGATGGATGATTCACAGTCAAATAGAGGATTAATAATAGCAATATAAAGAATGTTCTTCGACCATTGCAACAGTACCTGGCTGGATTTCTATCCAGCACAGATCTAAGATCTCACTCGGAGCTTACAGATATGTCAGATGTTGTTATTTTTGGACATTATCTATGCACAGGGCAGAGCAGTCAGAGTGACTGAGTAGGTGTTTGGGGGGGGGGTGGGGCTGCAACAAGTCAGTGTTTGCCTAGATTTCACACCAGCATAAGCTTATGATATGCCAGTCCCTTTCCAAATGACTAAGTAGTGAATTGTCAAGTGGTTTGAAAAAATAATGCTAATCTATTAACGTTAACAAAAGAATAACGTGTGTAATCAGCTAAACGAACCCGGCCGGATAGCTCAGTTGGTAAGGCACTGGGCTGGTACATAGGCGACCAGGGTTCGATCCTTGGTATGAGCGTCCAGTGGGTTTTGTGAAGAAGGGCATCCGACGTAAAAACTCCTGCCAAATCAAATATGCGAATTGGATTCGCTGTGGCGACCCTGGAAGGGAAAAAGCCGAAAGAAGTCGTCATCATCAGCATCGCTCAAATATACACCTGATACCCAATGTTAAAGTCTCAAACATCAATCGCATACTTAATGCGACCACACAGTCTTTTCTACATTTCTTATGCTTCCTCCACCTGCTGCTTTTCATGTTACATCAAGTATGCGTACACAGCCTGCCAAGAGATGAGTGATGCAGGCTGTCTTCCAGTGGCTGGCCTTAATTCTGGCAGAGGAATACTGCAGAAGGTCATCCATCACTCTGTGACTCTTACTTTTTTATTACGAATTTCAAGTTGTTTTTTTTTGTGTTTTTTTTCATCTTCTAAGATTTTATCACTTAAGAATCTTTGAAGACATTGAAGCCTGTAATGTAGCGTATGCGGTCTGCACTTCACACCTGGTAATTCTCTTTCTAAAATACCTAATTAGGGGCTGCAATTTGCTCCTGCTGGCTGTGTCCAGGTGTGCGTCGTCCAGCTCCAGTATGGAGAGGCGCTTCTTCTCATCTCCTGCCAGAGTGCTAAGTGTCAGCATGCGTCCCAGCATAACACAGAGCCCTTGTTCCTTCCTCTAACGCCCTACGCTGCTTAACACAAAAAAACACCCAAAAAAAAATCCCTCTCACAGCTCTCGCCGACCGTTGCTTTCGTACTATTTTCAAACACACCGCTCCCGTCATTCCACCTCCTGTCATCACCGGCCTCTTTCATCGACTAGATCAACTAGCACACTCCATCTTTAATCAGCGCCCCGTCATCGCCTTTATCAGCTTGCACACACCGCATTCCACGCTGTCATATGCGCACACACACACACAGGCGCACATGCACACAAAGATGCACATGCTGGGGGACAGTAAAGAGAAAGGGACGTTTCTTTTCATTAAAACGGTGTAGGAAGGAGCTGTTTTTATCAGCAGGACTTTGATATTTGTCTTTATTGAAATCAAAATCTCGATCGATGTTTTTTGATGTGAACATTTGAATTGAGAAACGCTACTGAAATAAACCAAGATGTGTGTGCGTGTTTTTTTTTTTTTTTTTTATAAAAGTACGGTAATGTCTGTTGGTTTGATCCTAAGATCCAGAGCAAGTTTCAGCACAGTTACAGCTCCAAACATCTTTCAAAGGCACAACGGTTTCCTTCAGTTGAGTTTCTGTTGCCTGGAGAAAGATGACATAGAAAACATTAAAGGAGCCTTTTAAAACACTTGATAAGATCTTACCCCGCATCTGACGGTGTGACCTTTGGTACAGTTTTCATAAAGACATCTTTGCTGGATCTCAATCACAGGATGTCCTTTAGGTTTCAACTCAATCATAAGTAACACAAGTATTAAATATACAGTAGTCTAAATTATTAACCTTCAACTCCAGGATAAAGAGTCTATTAATGGGGTTCTTGAATCTGAGTTGCCTACAGTCACATTCTTCCAGATTAATAGTTAGATTCGTGTTTGTGATTGCGTTGTGGGAACTTGCTATCCTCTGATTCATGACATTATTTTATCTTACTTGTACCCTAAATTGTTTGAGTTAATATGGTTTATTGTTTTTTTTGTTGTTGCAATGAAGGAGCAAACGGTCCGTGAGCTGGAGTTTCGGGTGAAACAGCAGTCCGTGGACGTGGAGAAGGGCAACACACTACGTCAAAAGCTGACGCAGGAGAAAGCCCAGTTGGAGATCCACATTGGATCCATGAGCTCTGAACTGCAGGAGGCCAACAGACGGTAGGTATAGAACATGGGGCTAAAAGTTGACTTTGAATAAGTGAAAGAAATTAAGTGTTCTTCAGGTTCATTGAATAGTCTCCATTTCCGTTGCATTTCGTGGGGCTATGGTACATATGGAAATTTTCCGTACGCGTCACATAGTTGTAGGCTGTAAGTAGATAGCATGCTCTTGCATCCATTTTTTATGCGTTGAGATGGAAATTTTTTTACTATAGAAAAAAGTTCATTATTTACTTTCATATTTTATTTACTTGAACGCACTTTTTTCTAGTATGGGAACCTGTCATTGTCTGTTTACCGCTCTATTGTTGTATCTGAGCGAAACATGTAACCGTCCACAGAAATATGACGCTACAGAAGGAGAAGGAGGAGCAGAGTGAGCAGTATGAGCAGACGTTTCAGAAGCTCCAGGCCAAACATGAGACTGACATGAGCCACTTCCAGCAGGAACACGCGTTGTCTGCCGTTAAGGTTATAACACGTTCACAGTGTTGGCTGTACTTACCACGTTCTATTGAATATTTATTAACTGCAACAACTTTTTAATCAAGTTTAATATGAGGCCCTCCCTGTAATGCTTCTTTTTTTTTTTTCTTGTTGATGCGCTCCTTTCCTGCAGGCATCTGAGTTGATTGAACAGTTGGAGAAAACGGTAGCTCAGCTCAGACAACAGATCCAGGACATGGAACATCAAAGACAAAAACAAGTCAGGGTACGATGTATATATTTGTCTTCCAAATACAGTTGTCACCACAGCAGCACAAGCTGTGCAAAGGGCTAATTGGCTTATCTTTGTGGACATCTCAGTAAGTTTTTTTTTTTTGTGCAATATGTTTACCATCCATGTGTGACACTGATGCGGATGTAATTGTGGTTTTCCTTTAGGATCAAGGGATAAAGTTTCAGCAAGAAAAAGACGAACTGCAGAACAACTGCGAGAAGAAGGTAGTTTATACTCACTTCTTTAAAGGAACTGAGACAATGAGCTCCATTGCTTCTGTCGTTGTATTGAAACTGCCCCAGACAAAGTGATTACGGTCAAGTAGAGATCAAAGCTTAGAGTCACATGTTTCTTTTGGTTACTCTTACTCCAAGACTTTACGTCTGGTCTCATAAAACCAGAGCCGTGATTAACAGGTAGAAATGAAACAACTAAAGGTGGATCGCAATTTGCTAATTTATCATCAGAGTAAAGCTGCAGGATGAACGGATAGAGTTCAGAAACGGAATTCGAAGTACCGGTAGATCCAAATAAGCAGGTTGATTAGAAGAGGACATTTGTGTCGGAGGTATGCACTGTCATGATGTCAGGGCTCACACTTAATTGCTCCAACACCCAGTTTCTTTCTTTTTTTTTTTCTTTCTGAGGGCCCGTCTTCAAAGCCAAGGTGCAGTCATAAACCCAAAGAGCACAGAAGCATTGTTAATGATCCAAGCTAGTCCAGTCCAGACTTCCTATATGATGATCAGGTTTAAAGACCATACGGCACCTGGGTCATCTTCAAAGTGCCTCAGCTTAAATGTCTATGTGTGGTAGCGGAGGGCTGGCAAACCTCAGAACAACGGGCCCCTCTGGCTGATACACCTGCAAAAACTTAGCCAGCCAGGCCTCTCTCCAACACAAAAAGGCTAGTCGTGTTCCTTTTTTTTGTGTCCTTTAAGATAGTCTGGTTTTATTCAGTCCCTGTAATCACCCGAGACAAATGTTAACTATTTGTACCTTTACCCACCTTTCCTTTGTCTCCAGCTGTCTTTTGTAAGGTGACAGGAGATGGAAACAGTGCAACAAATGTGTCAGTCTTCTCTGTTCCTCCTTTAGACCCCCTCTTTTCCACCCTTAGAAGCGCGGTAAATGAAACACATGAAGGAGGACATAGAATGGTATCTTGACATAAGAAGGCCCATATGGCTGCCATAGTTGCAGCGAAAGAGGCCCCAGATAGGCTCAGATGGTACTTTTGATGGGGTGATGGAGAGAAGAGAGGAGACCAGCTGGTGCTTAAGGTCACAAGCAAGAGAGTTTGTTGAGTGGTGTTTGATTGCGTATGCTCCTAAACTCACTTGCACCTCTCTCGCTTTCTCTCTCTTTTCCCTCTCTTTCCTAATCGTACTTTTACCCGGTCCCTCAGGTTTTGGCAGTCCAGAGCGAAGCAGAGAAAGAGAGAGCAGAGGCTAAAGTGAAGATAGCCAAGCTGGAGGATACACTCAGGTACAGTGAGACAACCCCAAACAAAAGTGGTGAAAACAAATTCAGTTGTTACAGTAAAAGTTTTCAGTGCACAGCGTTAAGTCTGACTCCAGAAAAAAAACTATTAGTATATAGTAGAGCTGAACGATCTATCGTTTTAGACCGAAAATCGCGATTTCTGACAACACGATTTTCGGATCGTCAAAGCCGTCGGTTTTTCTTTCTTTTTTTAAGTAGTCTATGGTGTGGTCCACCGTAGACCATACCACAGTCTACGGTAGACCGGTCCGCGGACAGGACGCATCTGCGACCAGTCCCGGGGCCGTGGACTGGACGCATCTGCGACCAGTCCCGGGGCCGTGGACTGGACGCATCTGCGACCAGTCCCGGGTCCGGAATCCGCGGACCCGGACCGTGCACCCGGACGCAGACCTGGGCAAAGGAGTGGTAGCCAGAGCTAGCTCTGTATCATTGACCAATCAAGAAGCTCTATCCTGCGCGTGGACAGGTCACGTGTTCTACACTCCCATCAGTGTCGCTACTCATTCAACTTCAGCGGGACCGGTCCGCGGACCCGGGGTTGAGCCATTGATCCACATGTTTAATGCCTGTTATTTTGTAGATGTGAAAAATCGTAAAATAAGCAGTTGACTTGAAGAGGCTCTGTTTGTATTTTTAGATTTTTGGGTTATTATGACTGTTGTTCCTCAGGCTCCAAATGTTCATAAACAGTCCTGCATTTGAAATCTGCTGACTTTAGTTTTTATTATTGCATTAGCTTTATTGAATTCATTGTTTGAATTAATTTGCACTGAAACTTGGTAAAAAAAACCAAAATCGTGGTTGAAATCGAAATCGCAATACAATTCTTTTATGGAAATCGTTCAGCCCTAGTATATAGTGTCATTTCACACATATGTGCCGCTATTCTGCACACATTCCAAGGAACTGTTATAACTCAAAAAACTGAGTTTGGTAAAAGAATTCCTGGTAATTTGTTTGGTTAGCATTTCCACCCACCTTAAAATTCTGAGAAATCTGTTCAAATCAGGCTCAGCTCTTTAGTTTTTTAAAAATTTTGACCAATTTGAAGTCCCACTCATTTTCTCTTGAGTATATTTGGAATATACACCATGAGTTCCAGGCTCTTTTGACTGTATTGAGTATATTTGGGTGCATGGGCATACCAATTATTCCAATGCATATGCAGGACAGATTCAAACATACTCCAAAAAAAACCAAAAACAATATCACTGAAAAGCTGAGGAATGCCACCACACTTTTTAAAGCATATATGTAGATTAATGGTTCAAAAATAATTGATAAGTGTCATTTAAGACACGAATGATAGAATTTTTAAGAAGACAGATTCATAGTGTTTGTTGGATACTTTGGTAATGCAGATTTAGACATTTTTGTCATCTTTGGGTCCATATTGGCCAAGTTTTAATACAAATATCTACACATCCACTACATATATCCATATTCTGACTTGCATTGCAGTCTGTGCCATATTCCAACCAACCGACTGCATCTTTATCTACGAACTCTGATATTTTGTGTGTGTTTACGTGGGTGTGTGTGTGTGTGTGGTCCCCCACTTGTCTTGTATGACATGACGGTTTTGGTCTGAAGTTAAAGGAAGCCAGCTGGTGCGTGAAAGTGTTTTGCAGATGTGTGTAGTTGACAAGGATTGAAGGCTGGTGCAATCAGTCCTAAAGTTAAAATAGAATTGAATATATTCAGCAAAACTCTAGATCAAAATGTGTGTGTGCGTGCGTGTGTGTGTGTATTCTTGTATGTTCAAGTGCAGCACCTCATAGACCTGATCACAACCACGATACTTTGTTGTAAACACATCAGATAATATCAAAACACAAACACTGGATCAGTTGTAGTGCCCGGGGTTATTTGACAGGTAAACAGATGAATTTTCTGCTTTATTACTTCTTGCTCTGATGCTGCCCCCGCTGGTCATGAAATTTCCAACATATATAATGTTAGAGGTGCATGGTGTTTATTTTACAATTATTAGCATTGCACATCGGAGTCTCGACTATGGTTTCAGACTTTATTAGAGAGTTGTTTGTGTCTACCGACTTAACGCTTTGATCATAAGAACAGTGTGTATGAATTCTGATTTAAGGTGGAGTTGGGCTTTAACAAGCCAATCCTTGCACACTCGCTTTGATCTATTTTTATAACTGGGAGTTGTACTTTTAGAGTTAAGAGCCAGGAAACCGAGATGAGAAGTCACGGCGATTAGAGCGTATGCGATAGGTGTTTGTATAGTCCTGAAGAAAACTCACTCCAGTATAAATTAGTCACCTTTTACGGTAAATAAAATAATGTCACAATGGTAAGTGTCAAGTAAACAGTGGACTGAATAAATATGTCGTATGGGATTGGCGGTTTAGGTCATATTATATAAGTTAAATACTTCCTCTAGAAAGAAAGCAAGAAAGCGTTTATTCTAATTAATCTAATTAATATCATAGTCATAGTGAATTCCCCCTATGAGATAGAAATATAATACATAGAATAGGAAGAGGAGCTGCGAGTTATGAAAGAGTAAGGGAGTGGTCTGTTAAAGGGGGAAAAATATCTCCACAAATTCACAAGCGAATTTGCTCAGTTGTTTTTATCTATAGCTTTACTTTATTTCATGTATTAATTCACTGACACAGCAGATATACAGTATTTCAATGTCACAGGGGGAAAACATAGCTGCAATTCGTGTTAGTATAATTAATGACAGTCACATGTTAATGCGTGTTATTGATGAATATTATTAATTACACCCATGTTTCCCCCCCATGACATAGAGATATATCTGCTGTGTCAGTGAATTAATGCATGAATCAAAGTAAAGCTATAGATAAAAATAACTGAGCAAATTCATTCTCTTGTGAGTTTATGGAGCTATTTTTCTCCCTTTCATAGATCACTCAGTTATCCTTTCCTAACTCACTCCTCTTCCTATTCTATGGCTTCCATCACAGCCGCTCCATTCCAAAATTACCCCAGCTTACACTGTTGACAGCTTAGACTTCATTCAACCCCGGCTGAACACTCAACTAACCAGTCGCTCTATTCTGCCGGGCGATTAATTCCAGACAGTACTACATTTGTTGCTCACAAGCAGCTTACAGTTGTCCAGGCGAAACTCGGACGGGTTCTGCACAATTAAATATCACGCTGTCTCAGCCCACTGATCACTGTCCAGTCACAACGCCACCACCCCCCTTGAGGGTTTTTTGGGGGGCTTGTCACATTAAAATATTAACCCACAGGCAGTGGATTAAAAAGAACGGGCTAAGCGTGGCCTTATTTGCTTTTCACTTGGGTCGTTTTCAATGGCTGGAGGCGCTTTTGTCCCAGCTCAACATGTAATAATAAGTAGCCGCCGAAAAAAACCAGGCTCGTTCGCTTTTCAACGAAGATGAACTGAACGTACTTGTTTACTCTCACTGTTGGTGTGACAATGTAGAGCAACATAAAAGCAACTTTTGTAGTTCCGTAAAAAGACTTAATATTCACCCTCAAGATCACAAACTGACATTGATGGCTGTATTTCCTTATTGTTTGTGCTTGTCATTGTCATCCAAGCAACAAAGAACAGGCTTAAATGTAGCAGACGGATCTGTTTGCGCATAAATTATCCTTGTTGTTAGTATCAGTAACGAGCCAGTCATTCCCTCGTTTAGTGTTAAACACTGAGAAACGGCGAGCGGCCCATCAGGCTCTTAGCTAATTAAGTACTCAGGCTTCACACACACACACACACACACACACACACACACACACTGCAGCCTGATGTCTGCAACCTGCCTGCTGCTGTGGCAACACTGACGGCCTTTAAAGACGATCCAAGAGAGCTTCAAAGTAAAAGCAAGACCGCACGCACAAATGTGTGTGTGTGTGTTTGTGTGTGTGTGTGTGTGTGTGTGTGTGTGTGTGTGTGTGTGTGTGTGTGTGTGTGTGTGT
>JAPTHA010000028.1:15899439-15916497 GCA_029814585.1 Gymnapogon annona
GTGTGTGTGTGTGTGTGTGTGTGTGTGTGTGTGTGTGTGTGTGTGTGTGTGTGTGTGTGTGTGTGTGTGTGGACAGTAGACGACACTGTGCACAACCTGCTGCTTACTTTTAAAGCGACCGTTGACTTTTGTCGACTTTTCTTCAAATTCATAAATCACCGAGCGATAGTCTATAACTACCACTAATCCGCAGTAGCAATGGTTCCCTTGTTTGTCGAAGCTGCGTGGAATCCCCATTCCCACAATGCACTTCAACACAAAATGCCCGAAAAAAAAAAAGGCCCCCAGTGACGGTTTGGTTTCGGTTTGGTATGTAAACAAACAGACTGATAGTGACGGAGAGCTCTTGGTAGGAGCAGTCCACCATGCGGGAAGAGGTGTAGGTGCATAAGCGTGGAAAGTCTAATGCATCAGTGATAACTCATCTATCACTGGGGTTTTTAGGATAGAAAATGTTGTGCCGAGAGTCATAGGCCACTTGAAGGTAAAGATTTATAGGCGCTGTGAGCTTCGGAAGTAATCCCACAAAGTAATCTACTCACCCAAGTCTGTAACTGCCGTGTACTTGCCACCGATTTGGACTGTAGCTACTGTTACTGCTGTTTTGCGTTCTAAATACCCGCGTCTTGCCAGTGCCCCCCACACTGTGGCAAAAAATTTGAAAAAAGCGGCCACCATTAAAGAATTGATGAGCCTTTCATGTGATTTATGTTTGGCCTTCTCCTCTATTTATAGTGCCTTTGTAGTCGGACCGAAATTGACCTGTCCCGGTAATAATATCTTCCCAAACACAGACGCAGCTACACCCCATAACCTCTCCCCCCCGGAGCCCTCTTTCAAGCGTCTTTTTATAGGGCCAGGAGCCAAGGACATCTCTGGTCTGGGGCCAGTCACGGACTTGGGGTCAGCTCCAGAGGTGGAGGGAGGTGCGGGGGGGGCAGCAGAGGAAGACTCATCCATGGATGGGACCTCTAGTGAACCATAGAAGGGGTTGACAAGGCAGGACACGAGGGCCCAACTGGCCCCTGGCACTGGCAGGGGGTCCACACCATCGCCATGGTGATGGTTTCCACCCTGGTGTGTTTACTGTCAGAGGTCATCCTCAGCCCTCTGATGTTAACAAAGGCTGACATTGTCTGGCTGGCATTCTGTATATTAGCTAGATGACCTCTATGCCTGTGGAAGTCTGTGAAATCGTCCTTTATTTATTGCCAGTTTGCTTCATTTCTGAGTCATCGCTCTCTGGCAGAGGATGTGTGCACCGCGCATCTTTCGCTGCGACCATCAGGTGTTTGAGTTTGATGTTCCCAATGGGTTTTTTTTTGTGTTTGTTTGTTTTTTTTCCACATGACCCAAATGCGCTGAATTTGAAGACAATAAAGTGGCCTTTGACGGATGAGTAATCCCTTAGTCACCACGGCCTCTTCAAGAGCAGTTTCCTCTTTTATTATTAAACTTGATGGGAAACGACGCATCAGAGGTAGAAAGTTTCACAGCACCTTTTTTTTTTTTTTTTTAAGCAAAACAGGCTTGATCAAAGTCGGAGCCGTCTTTGTACTGTACGTTTTGAATCCGTGTCCACTGAGACAACAAGGACACACAGACATCTACTGTCTCCCTTTCAAGAATATAGCCAGTCTTCTTGTACAAAGGGTCCCCTGTGGTGGCTCATTTGAACACTAAAGAACGATCCAAAACACTATTGGCTCTGTTCTATAAACACTATCAACAGTGGCTGCTGCCAGTGCAGTAAGGAGACGCCATTGTCCAACACGTCCAAACACCGATCTGGGTCTCGGTCTCAGTGCCTCCCGGTCAGACTTAGTGCTGAATGGATCTGTACTGAATGTCTGATGCTCTCTGTGGGTTTCTTTTTTTTTAATGTTATCTCCTACCACGGTTAAGGAGGGTTAGGCTGTGCTATCAGAGCTGCAAGGCTTTATTTATTTTTATTTATTTTTTTACAAATGATGCGATAACATCCTCCAGGGAACTGAGTGAGCTTTGACTATGTGTGCTTTCAGCCACTGGTAGGAGCTGTGGAGCGATAATAACAGCAGCGTGGTTTGATTTATTGAAAACATGGTCGCATGTGAATGAGAATTGTTTAAAAAAGAAAGACACACAGAGAGAGAGAGAGAGAGAGAAGCAAAAAAATAAAATAAAATAAGGGACTGGGTGGGGGTGTGGCTTACACAAATCATAAATAAGATACTTGGATTTTCATGTTTGGATGCTTGTAAACTTAAAGAGCATAAATTGAGTTTCTTATGGCTCTACATTTCCCATAGGATGTTTCTCTAGACTCGCCGCTCAATATGCGATGCTTTAAATCATTCATTCTAATGCGTCCATGTGTTTATGAGAGGGATGGGAAGTATTTTGATACACGCCTGTGCATGCACGGTGCATCCACAGGACCCCGTAGCTTCATCTGGAAAACTATGCGGGTTTTTTTTTTGTTTTGTTTTTTGAAGAGGAAGAGATCCCTGCGTCTTTAAAGTTTATGTAGCAACAGAGGGATTGTTGCGATAATGCTATTGGGGCGGCAGATCAGTTACTTCTGACGCTCCAAAGCCTCGGGGAGTTGGCTCAAGATTGCCTGTCTTTGATAAGGTCCTGGTGTTGTAGCGGCAACTTCGTGATCTGTGGAAAAAACAGCTGGGAGGTTGGAGGGGAAAAGGGTCCAAAAACTTAACGAACGCGGGTCGAAAAAAATACCCCGCACTCAAAAAACGTGTCGTTCGTCGTTATCGAACGCGTCCGTGAGTCTCGTTGTCTCGTGAGATTTTTTTCCCCCGTTCTATTAGGCTGCAATTGTTTTTTATGCAGCTTCCGGGACCCGGCAGTCGGTGCCTTACTTTGAAGTGCGCTGCTCCAGCCTCTCAGTTCAGTTGGTGTTGGAGTCGCCTACAGGAGAGACCCACCGTACGCGGCATGGCAGCCTGAAAACCACTGGGAGGAAAAAAGGAGGAGGGAGAAAATCGGTATTTTTTTTCTTCTTCTTCTTCTCCTCTCGAGTACATTTTTTTCTCTCTCTCCGTAAAAACCGACTCCGAACCTGAACGGGACCGTATGTGGACGCGCTGTGGAGACGAGTATTTGTGGATTATGCGCGCTTTTTTTGACGGATAAAAAAAAAAAACAAACGGGAGTTTTTTTTAATGTTTTTTTGTGTTTTTTTTAATTTGAGACGAGAGAGAAACTCGCGGATCGATGGTAAGTTAAGCAGAGTGTGCCTCCTCAAACTGGCCCCCATTGGAGCTGCCTTTGATGTGCTGTTGACTCGCCTTTGAAGTAACATTCGGGGTGAAACGAACGCGTTTTCACCCGTAAAACGAGCCGAATACTCTCTATGTCGTTATCCGGGCGAGCTTATCGAATGTTTGACTTCATATTTGGGAAGTTAAAGTAGGTATTTCGTGTTTCTGTCGCTTTCTTTTTTCTTTTTTTGTGTATGTATGTGTGTGTGTGTGTGTGTGTGTGGAATTCCTCCCCCACGAGCCGTGAGACTTTGGTGTTCTTAGGATTGGACGTTAGAGGGGATGTTTTTTTTTCTTTTTTTTTTCTGTTGGTCTTTGAATGCAACATCAGTTTTTACGCAGCGATTTACCAACTAGGGTCCACTTTACGCGTCTCTCTATAGGGTGCGGTATAAGTTATTGATTTAAAAGGAAAACGAGGAGCGTTTAATGGACAAGTGTGGGAGATTTTCCGAGTTGTAGTTTGTGTCTGACAAGTTCAGCACCGGTGTAAACGTAACCGTGTCGGTGCTACAAAGTGAGATCTGCAGTGTTGCACATCAGCCGCCGATACACCGGCGATGATGCGTTTGGATGTAAGTAACGATCGTCCGCAACGAAGCTGCCTATATGAGTGTGTGCTGTCAAACGCAATGTACGTATGTGGGTTCGACTCCGTGGATGGTTCGAGCAAGGTTTTTTTTTTTTAAGCTTTGGGAGTAGCACAACCGAAGCCAGAGCAGACACTGAACTCCCATTGACTATTTTGGTCACGTTTTTCGATCTCATCGAGTTTGTCCCACATCAAGGTCCTACAGGTAGTAGCGGCATGACTCTTATTTGACGTGATTTGGCCGCTTGTAAATGAGATGTAGGGGAAATGCCTCGCTATGCTGAGGAATTAGAAAGTGCCATGGATTGGGGTCTGGAGGGGTTGGGGGGGGGGACACATGTTTGTGTATGTGCAAGCAGACAGCCGGGCTGTAATCCTGACATCAGACGTGTGATGGATCCGGAAGCGTTAATAAAGCCGTGTCCGTGCGTAATGCTCCAACACTTTGAAGGATAAATGACTTATTAGTGGCGTTGAGTTTCGCAGCCCCGCTTTTTGGCATATGTAGAAAACCAGACTTTCTCGTGTTGTCAGAGATGGAAACGATGCAGATTTAGTTCAAGCGGACTCGACGGTGCATGTGCGAATTCACGGTTACTATTCTGTCTCATTTGTTTCCTCGTTCCAGTTTAAGATAAGAAGAAATGCTTGTTTATGTAATGCAGCTGCGGCGCTTTTCTCAGATTTTTTTTCCTTCTTCTTCTTTCTGTGGACGAGTCTGTCTTTTTCTGTAAAAGTCGGTCGGGGTTCTGAAAAGACTCTTGCTGTGTCTCTCCCCCTTTGAAGTTGGGGCGGATCTGGTTTTGATTAGATCAATACTTTGTGTTTCAGAGAGAAGACGGGCAGCCAAAGAGAAGCTCCCCCGCTGACATAAGAGAGTGAGGAGATTACAGTAGAAGCTCAGAGGAGGCGAACAACACACGGTCTCTCTCCTGCTGCCTTTCAGAGCCATGAGCCGGGCGTTTATGGACCATATCGCCAGTAGTTTCCGAGAAGATGCTCCTCGACCCCCGGTGCCTGGGGAGGAGGGCGATGCGCCCTGCTACCCCGGCAAGCTCGCAATGATGAAACCCCTGGAATCCCCCAAATCTGTTTTGCTCGGCTCTCCGGGCTCCTCGGCCAGGAGGAACGAGGATGGTCTTGGGGAGCCAGAGGGGAGTGCCTCCCCGGATTCGCCGCTCTCCAGGTGGACCAAGTCTTTGCACTCTCTCCTCGGAGACCAGGATGGTGCTCTTCTTTTTAGGACATTCCTGGAGCGAGAGAAATGTGTAGATACTTTAGACTTTTGGTTCGCCTGCAATGGCTTCAGGCAAATGGACCTCAAGGATACCAAAACACAGAGAGTGGCCAAAGCAATTTACAAGCGCTACATCGAGAACAACAGCATCGTCGCCAAGCAGCTCAAACCCGCGACCAAAACCTTCATACGGGATAATATCAAGAAGCAACACATTGACTCGGCGATGTTCGACCAGGCTCAGACCGAGATCCAGACTAACATGGAGGAGAACGCCTACCAGATGTTCTTGACCTCTGACATATACCTCGAGTACGTGAGGACTGGGGGTGAAAACCCGAGTCACGTCAACTCGAACGGACTGGGCGACCTGAAAGTGGTGTGTGGATACCTGCCCACGCTCAACGAGGAAGAGGAGTGGAGTTGTGATTTCAAAGCCAAAGCGCTGGTTGGACTGTCTGCAAAGGCTCCCAGGGCCCCCGTGTCCATGAGGGCAGTGGAGATGATGGACAGGGGATACAGGTAAGAACTGTGCACCGGCCTCATGTATGTCTATCATACATTAATCAGTCTGTTTCATCCACACTCAACACATCAAGCATAGGCGCAACAGTGGGAAAACACATTTTCCTTGAAGGGTTTCTGTGGAGTTCCCGGAGAACTCTGGCTGTCTTTCACTCCCTGCTTGTCTCTGGCCCCTCTCTCCCTCTCAGCGTCTCCAGCACAGCCCTCTGCTGGCGCTCGCCTGGATTTCCGGGGCTTTGAAATAGTTCCGCAGGATGAGGGATCGTCTTCCACGGGAAAAGTTCACAGAGCACGGCTGGCTCTGGCCCCAGCCAGCAAATAATAGATGATGACATTGCAATGCTATGTCTCCTCTTGTACCACTCTGTCCTCAAATTTTTTAGCACACATATAAATCTATAGCAGATCTGTGCAGCTGCTTCACATGGATGTATTTGCTTCTCATCTGTCTGTATGTTTTTAAAGCTAAAAAAAATCAAGTTGTTTGCGGGGAAGCACTGTGGGTAGTTGGAAAACGGACCAGCAGCAGTCTTTTCTTTGGCCATTGATGCTAATTTGGCACTGAATTACAAGTTGCACCCAACTTTTTAAGAATGAGCGTGACAGACAGAGCCAACTTGACAGCTACCTGTTTTTGGACAGCACTGGGTGACAGCTAGTGTACGCTGGAGTTCCCTTTAATGTGATCCTTGTTGGCCAATCTGAGAGAATAGCTCTCTTTTGAAAAGAAGCCTCAGTGCTTCTCTCTCCCCCCCCTCCCATTGTTACCATACACATTCAAAACATGTGGAACCCATTTCTCCCCTTTTCCGCTTTCCCTCTTCTCACTTCTTCTCATCTGACTCAGGTTCTTAAAAAAAAAAAAAGCATACAAACCCTGAACAGCAGCAGCTACAGTATAGAATCAACACCCCCCCCACCACCTCCACCACCCAAACCCACTCACTCTCTCCTTCCCTCTTTTCTTGTTTGCGTCAATTCTCCTCTGATTCCCTCCTTTGCTGCTCTCCCCCGCCTTCCCCACTTTTATCTTTTTTTTCCCCCCTTTTGAAAACTCAGGGATGGGGACTACGAGGCATGCTTTTAGAGAGAAAGTGAGGGGTGGGGGGGGAGAGCGGAAAGGAAGGACAGAGAGAGAGAGGTGTATGTGTGTGTGGGGGGTGCACCTCATGAAAGAAAGGGAGGGACGAAGAAAGGATAAATGAGGGGGTGAGAGAGAGGCAGGGAGGGAAGAATGCAAGCCCAGCTGTGTTAAATACCTGACTCTTTGCAAGCCCCTCTGAAGGTCAGCCTGGAGCTTGGGGCCTACAGCTTTAGTCATGCTGGGTCTCTCTCTGCCCCCCTACTCCCCCCTTCCTCCTCCCCTGTTTTCCTCTCCTTCTTTTCTTTCCTTCCCTTCTCTGACACACTCATGCCTCTGCTCTATACTTTTCTCTCTCTCTCCCTCTCTCTCAGTCACTCCCCCCCTTTTCTCCTCCTCCTGTACCATGGCAAGAATGCATGCACAGCAGGAGACGAGTGCTGAGGAAAGAGTGAGTGTGAATGAGAGGAATGGAAAGACGGAAATTGACGGTCATTTAAGGAAGCAGAAATAGTGCACGAGGAGGAAACCAGAGTTTTCCCAGAGCAGTTGTACAGTGTGTCAGGCAGAGTCCTGAACTGGGCTGTATTCGAGAGAAACTGGGAGGCCAGGCTTTTACAGTAGCCGACTGGAATTGTTCCTGCCAGACAAGGCCACAAATGCACACTCCACACTCTGATCACATTCCTTCTTAGTGTCATTGGTCCCTCAGAACATACACTCCCTGGTCTGGAAGCAGACACAAAATGTCACCCACCTGTTGGATACAGTCTTGCAGTATGGTGTGAGTATTAATCTGATGTCTGTTGTTGTTGTAACCTCTCCAGATCATACAAGAGAGGAGACTCACTAAACCCCTGCCATGTGGGCTCCTTTGCCCCGGTCAGCAGCACCAACGACAGCGAGGTGTCCAGTGACGCCTTGACCGACGACTCCATGTCTGTGACTGACAGCAGTGTGTAAGTGAATATTAACAAAACATACGAGTGTGTGTGTGTGTGTGCCAGTGCAGGCTTTTCGGGAATGTGAAGGGAGGTGTTGTGTGGGTTTCAGAGAAGATCAAATGTCAGGTTCATTCAGCTTACTGTGGGGAGTTTTACCTAAACTGGCAGTATGCTGTAATGGAAAGGTAGGTGAATTATAGCCTAGGACAAGAAAAAAAAAAGACTACGGCGGAGCTATCATATGATTCAGAAACAAGTCCGATCTTTATACCTGGCTCTCTCAGACCGCTGTATTTAATAATTTTTTTCTGGACATGTATCTTGACACGATTGGTAACAGTCAGGAAGTTTCACAGTGTAACGCAAGGTGTCGAATGAAGTATTCAGGTGTTTTTCCTGTCTAGAAAAAAAACAAAAAACTATTCAAATAAAGAGACTGTGACTAAATGGCAACACTCTAAAACCCGAGATCAGCAGGTGTTCATGTACGTGAAGATGTTGAGGTGTAATTAATGATGCGACTTGCCAGCCAGCGAGGTAATCCATCCTCTTTGAACACAAAGTAGTGCATAGGTTGTGTACAGTCAATGTTGTGCCTGTTACACGTTTATCAGTGTACAGTACGTGCAAAGAGCCTCGTTCCTCTAAAGGATTACTCTGCAATCACGTGTTGCTCAAGTGACAAGGTACTATGAAATCATTACTCATTGCACAGCTCAAGGCCAGCAGCAGTCAGGTCAGCTGCTTTTGGACAGAAAACAGAAGCGTTTTGGTCTCCTTTACCTCATCCCACATGGGAGGTGTCAAGGCCTTCATTAAATGACATCAGTGAAGCATCAGGGTTAACCATGACAGAGCTACAGATATTTTATGACAGAGGCACTAATGTTCAGCGTAAGGGGTGGGCAGGAATACACAGGACTATGGCAGCTGTAAAGTGTTTTTTTTTTTTTTTTTTTACAACAGGGAGTCCCCTGAACTGGCATATCTCTAAACAGCCCGGCTTCAAAGAGCCCGGGACCCATATAGTCCTATCCTGCTGCACTTTGCTCAGTTCAGTGACAAAGCCACAGCCACAAGGACACAACCCCCACCCTCATTTCCTCCCTGCTCTGGCCTTGATCAGAATATCTGCCTGTCTTTAGGTCAGTTAAAAGGATCCATAAACATTTGAATCTCATTTCTAGATAAAGAAAAGAATAGAAGAAAAAAGTAACAGGGGAGGAGGCGGATTGGTGGGAAGAGAAAGAAAGTGGTGGTGGTGGTGGTGGTGGGGGGGTGCTTATATCTTATTTATGGATTTGCTTGGACGCTGGGGAATGCAGCTGCGCAGACTTCAAACATTACCTTATCTTACAAACCAGCCTTTTGATGTGCGGAGATCAGAGGCTGACTGCGGCAGCGCTTGCCAAATGAAAATTGGGAGGGGGGAGGGCTGCTTATGCGCATGACTGTGGCATTTCAAAGCAAAAGTGGAAAAGTGCTCCTCAGTTAGGCTAGGTCACCAGGAAACTGCTCTTTAACATGGGAGAAAAGACTCAGTTTTACACTGTCAAGTGCTTCAGTTTGAAGCCTGAGGTTTTGTGATTGATTTAATTTATAGCCATCAGCTATTCACCCCCTCAGATAGATTTAACCAGGTTAGATACACCCTGGGGTGCTGTCCCGCAGTCACTCTTTGAATAAGTGTAATGGGGAGCTAATGCTAACTGTGTTCTCGGCTCAACAAAAAGTCATTAGGGGAATGCTAATGCTGACATGGGTTGTGACCAGTACACAGTGCAGTGTATGTAATGTTGAAAGGAAAGGTCCAGCAGGACGCCCAGTGCTGCCATGGGGCCACAGCTGAAAAATGACTGTCATTTCTATGGCAAACAAAATCTGAACCCCTGCTCTGACACAGATAGCAGGATGGAGACGCTGGCATCATTTACTCCACCTCAGAGTGTCGTCTTTGTTGTCGGATCAAACCAGATTCAATTAATAAATTAGATTTCTGCTGGCTTGAAGTGTTATTGATCTGCCCAGATGCCTAATAAGTGTTTTCCTCAACTGCTCGTTTGGTCTTAAATGGTGTTTCTGATTGGGTAACTGACCTTTGATCTGTCTGTACGCCCTCAGAGATGGCATCCCTCCATATAAACTAGGCTCCAAGAAGCAGCTACAGAGAGAGATGCAGCGGAACATGAGAATGAACAGCCAAGTCTCTCTGCCTGCTTTTCCTGTAAGTACACAAACGCACACATATACACATGTTCAGAAGTCTTTTTGAACCTGGGCCCCACAGTGTAATTTCCATACCACCCTCTGCTCGGGGTCTCTCTGGGTTCTATGAATAGTACTGCACAAACTGTATTCGGCATTCTCAATTCAACAACACCAGCAAAGATCTGAAGAGTAACGTCAAAGACCCAGCCTCCCACTCGCGCGCGCGCACACACACACACACACACACATTCAAACACAAGCCCCCTCGCTACCTTTGGTGTCACCTACACCCCCATTAGGGTTCCTTGAAGTCGGCGGGAGATGGGGAGGTCTCTAAGCTGTTTATCGCCGCAGCGCTCGGAACACACCAGGGTTTTTCTTCCCTACCGATGCTGTAAATATGGAGAATAGGGAGAGATGAGGAAGATCTCTGCCGCTTTATCCCGAGGGCTCTGAAATCAGCCCCGTTCCCTAACAAAAACACAAAGATACTCAGACACTTTTCACACGCACATGCACGCACACGCAGCGCTTTGATCCGAGGATGAATGGAGCAAACGCACAGGGAAGTGACAACTTCCAACAGAGCTGGCCCCCTTTTTTCCACAGCACCCCAACCCCCCTACAGACACACACACACACACACACACAGACCCTAAAAGTGAAGGATCTAAAGGAAGAGTTAGAGCATGTCATGTGAGCTCTGAGTGGGTCAGAGGGAAGACGGTAGCTCAATAGAAGCCAACAGGATGGGAAAGGTGGCACACAGCAGATATGTGATGCCTAATAAGATAAACTGTATGTGACCCTCTTATTTTTGACACTTTGATGCATGCGGATGATATTACTTAAGAGAAGTTCTCCAGATTGGTTCCTACCACCCTTCTCTTCTCATCGTCCCGCTTTGCTTTACTTTCTCTTTTATTCTTGTTTTTGTTTCCTGTCTGATTTTTGGCGATGGCTGCCTTTCCCATGGTGCACCAGCCCCAGGCTCCATCAAACGGCGCCTCTTTTTCTCACTCTTTTCTCTTCTTCAGCCGCACTACAAAGACATGTGGAAAGCCAAAGAAAGGAAATCAAGAAAGCCCCAGTGCAAAAAATGCAAATAATTTAAGATATGTGTGTGCACACAAATCCTACTGTCACTACAGTGTACCTCAAAGGTGCCCAGTGTGTGATGTGAAGGTGCAGGGGAGGGAAGGGGCTATATTAGCCCAACCTTTCTGATCTTTTTTTTTTTGCCACCTTTATCTCTTTCCTCCAACCTTTCCTTCTGTTCATTTTCTTTCTGTCCCCTCCTGTGAACACACATCTCTGCATCTCAACTTCCATTTTTTTAATCCCTCTTCGCTCCCTCCATGGAGTTCTCTTCCACCCCCTGTCGATATATGGCTTTTATTCCTAGATGTAAAGCCACTGCTTCCATCTATCAATCCCTCCGTCCTTCCCTCTACCACCCTATTCTCCCCCTACTGAGTGTTTGATATTTGACGAGGAAAGCTTTGAAGTGTGCTGACTTTAAAGAGGCCTACTGATGATGACAGAGGGAACCAGCCGAGGCCTAGCCCAGCATGACCAAACACTAGGACCTGCCACCCCTTGTAACAACCCAGTCGCCCCTGGTTCCTAAAAGAAAGCCCTAATCCGCGCCACAAATGGCAGTAAAGTGGTAGTGGAGTACGGCTGTTTTGTTGGAAGACTCAACACACGAGGTAAAAACAGATGATATAATAGCTAATGTTTCTGTTCTCTCCCTCTCCCCCCCCCATAGCGTACTCGCCATCTTCCCAAGGACATCGTCCCCATGGAGCCAGCAGAGTTTGCAGCCCAGCTCATCTCCCGCTTGGAAAGCCTGAAGAGAGAGCAGGACACCATCAGCTCTCTGGAGGAGAGACTACAGCAGATTCAAGAGGTTAGTATCAGAGGCCCCCCCTCCCATTATTGGCATCTACTTCACCTTTTGTTTTCGTGGTGTGGTTGTGTGGCGTTCACTATCACAAATGCACCGTAAACTCAGAAGTGGTTGTCATCGTGGAGACCGACCAGTGGGAATGTTACAGCGACTACAATAGGTTTCACCCCACTTTCTCATCAAAGTTGCAATTTGTATGATGCAAAGAACTAAATTGCTGTTGCACGGTTACTCCTGACTATATACAGATGTTGCATTTGTCTCTGTGGCAGCTGATCTCTGCAGAGCTGTTTAACCTATGAAAGAGCACTGATCCCACCTTCTCCCAGTGGCAATAAACGGCAGTATGATACTGGTGCCTGTAGGAATGTTTTTTTTTTTTTTTTATCTCCTCAGTATGATGACATTTTCTTAATTTTTTCCCCCCAGGAGGAAGAAAGAGAAGACACCGAGATAATGGGAAGCGCTCCTCAGCTCTCTCATCACCCTTTGACCCTCCTCTCAGGCTCGTCCGATGAAGATCCTCAGGCGATCTTGGACGAGCACCTCTCTCGTGTCCTCAAGACCCCCGGCTGCCAGTCCCCCGCCGTCATCCGCCACTCGCCTCGCTCCAGTTCCCCAGAGCAGCGGCCCTTCACATGGCCAGGCTTTGGAATCAAGGCCCTAGTGAGGACAGGGCCTTCTACATCTTCTGTGTCCAGTCCTGACCAGGGGGCCATCACTCTGGCCCTGGGCCCCAACAGAACCGTCATCAGCAGGCAGAGCACGAAACACATCCACCACCACTACATCCACCATCACGCCAGTCCCAAGACTAAGGAGCAGATTGAAAGGGAGGCGGCGCTCCGAGTGCACGGCCTGTGCTCTGGCAGTGCAGAGTGTCAGCCGTGCCCCCCTTACCAACGCAGTCGCAGTCTGGGGAGGGAGATGTGCGGGGCGATCTCAACGGAAAACAGTATGGGGTCAGTATCTGCTCATTGAAGTGATTTCCCTTTTTAACTCTCCTCCCGTTTGACTGGTGACACAAAAACTCAAATTCTCCCTCTTGCCAACCAGGCGGTCCAGCTCTCTGTCCAGGCGTGTGTGTCGTTCGGGGGCGGAGGATGGGATTGCTGAAAGGTGTGTGGAGGACTGTGGCCCCTCACAGCTGCCCAGTGACACAACAGACCCTGCCCAAAATGTCCTACAGTGGATCCTGGAGAGCAAACGGCAGGGCAGGCATAAGTCTCACAGGTGCGTAGAAGACTCTCCAACAGGTCTCCTCGTGGGTTGTAATTGATGTAAGATGATGAACTCACCTTGTAGTCTGATCTCTCACAGTGCCCAAAGCGCCAAGAAGTCCTTTGGAAGCTCCTCCACCCAGACGCATACATGGGGCGGAGGTGGAAGCTGTGGTCACCTCCGTGGCCATCAGCCGGCACAACCGTTCATCCAAGACCCTGCCATGCCTCCACTGCCTCCTCCCAACACTTTGGCCCAGTTGGAGGAGGCCTGTCGCAGACTGGAGGAGGTCTCCACGAAGACCACCAAGCAAAGGTACAGGTTATTGTCTTTGCTTCACCCCACCAACCTATATGTTTACCTATCTTTTTGTGCTCCATATTAATGACGTCGCCACACCATTTTCTAGATAATTTAAAACCTGAACTGGCAAAAGAAAATACAAATCGAGGTGCATCCTAATGCTGTCAGGTAATTAGAGCGAATGTTTTCTCTGAACTGTGATAAACAAAGGAAACAAAAGCACTATTTTATATCCGAAGCATCTAAAAGCCTCAAATTCTATGAATAAAGAACAAAATTGAATCTGTAACCTTGGGTATCTGCCACAGAAAAACACAAGACTCTTCACGGTTTTGAGTTTATTTGTTTGTTTGTTTGTTTTTTTAATTGGGCAACTACTAATTATTTTTTCACGTCAGTTACGAGAGGTAGGAACAGATGATCTGTTCTCTGTTTACTACATCAGAACTTATTCTGGTCAACTCAGGCCTGGATACTTCATCTTCTTATATCAGTGTGGATTATTTATGTATTGAAGTCTCTATCTTCTCTCTCTCTCTCCTCAGGCATTCAATGTCCAGTCTCCAGCGAGAGAAGAGCCACTTAGTGCCTGTCCAGGGCGGGGTGTCTGTCCCCCTGTCTCTAGCCAATCCCATCCCTGCCGGCCTCCTCTCCACCAGCCCCAGCCTCCAATCAGAAGAGTACGATGCCTCTAGCGTCCTGCCCTCCCTCTCCTCTCCTCCTCTCTGCTCCTCTTCCTCCTCCTCTCAGCCATAGCCTCCACCTTGCAGTGTACTTCTACCCTTTTAACTCTTGCTACGTGTCACCCGCAACTGCTTTTCCACTCATGTAGGGATAAAGACACTCCATGACACGCGCACCCACCCACATGTAGCGGCTCAAACGAGAGGGTGAACCCCGTTGCCGAGCTTATATATTTTTTGTTTTCACACTGACCTCGCTGTGTGTTTGTCTTAATTGTGTGTGTTTGTGCTGCTTGTGTGGATGAAGTGTAGCCACTGCACCACCTGACTAAGACATCCCTTTTATATATATGTATCATTTTTATTGGCCGTCCTTCAGTGAGCTGGCAGTCAACTGGGGCGAGCAGAGCTTTGCAAAGAGAGAGCCTCTCTGAAGTGAGCCTACAAAGCCTTGGATATAGCTGAAGGGGAATTGATAATACTGTGCCCCTTCTCAATGTGCAACCAACACACAAGCACACACTTGGTCATAGCACTGGGTCACTCACTCATCTGCTGGCGATACACCCCAGTCCGTGCTGTGTTTCTAGTTTTCGTCTTGTGTGTACGTGTACCATGTCAGTAACTTTCCCATCAAAGCTTCGCTCTGTGTCTTGATTTCTCTGTCGTTCGTATTTTTAAGTGATCATTTATCTTAAGCTGTGTCACCGTCTTCTCATATGCTGCCTCCCTTTGTCTCTTGACAGGATGAAGGAGTGTAAGAAGGGTTCAGGAAGCCACGGGGTGTGCAACGGAGAGACGGTGGTGACATATTTCTTCTGTGGTGAGGAGATCCCCTACCGGAGGACCATGAAGAGCCACAGTCTCACCCTGGGCCACTTCAAGGAGCAGCTCCGCAAGAAGGGCAACTATAGGTGTGTACGGGGAAAATGAGTCTCAAATATCAAACTGAGAACAAAAAAGACAAACTTTTGGGCTGTTGTCTTTGTGCAGAGACGTTTAAGCTGCAGGTGAAATGGAAGCTGAATGGGTTCGTAACGCACCTGTGCGTTTCTAAAATTGCAAAGGGTGAGAAAAGGAGGATGGAGAAAAAGCATTATTTCCAGTATTTTCTGACAGCCCAGGAGTATTATATGCCTGCCTCTGCAAAGTGCTCCGCGGCAGAAACTGCAGTGACAAATCTGATATTAGGACAGCCCTGACGCCGCTTTAGACAGTAGAAGTAATCAAAAATTTCGCAGCAAATGAAACCACAGCCTGTAGCAGGACATATGAACGACGGGTTGCACTGGTGTCTGATCCATGTGTATGTGTAGCACGTATCAGTGTTTGTTTCAATGTGTGTGAGCAGTCAGTACTGGCCTCTGTGGCTGTGTGTTGGGGGGGGGGGGGGGGGCAATGAAAAGGAAAGGACAAGAGGGGAGGGGGGCTAGTGGGAGAGTTTGAACTGCAGCGATTTGGGTCCCATCTGGTATTGATTTCCATGCTAAGGCACACTTAATACACATGGCTTTGAAGCCCCGGCCCCTTTCATTTCAACCAACAAAGACTCACACAAATGGCCAGCGTGCAAATTCTTCACTGATGCTATCAGGGGCTTTTTTTTTTCCCCTGCCCTGCTGTGTACATGTGCACACACATGAATGTGTTTGCATTGAACATGCGCAATGTTTACACATGTTGTAATCATTTTATGGATATTTTTAAAAGGCAGACTGTTAAATGCCAGATCCGCTTGTTTGCCGCGCTACAGGCCGCACCACTTCGAAGTGTGTTTGCGCTGAGAGATTTTACTTTTGATTGACTTTTTTTGTTTTTTTTCCAGTGGGCATTAGAGCAAAGAGATTAAACACGAATTGTTTACCTTGCTATGGTCTCGAGGATAAACACGGGTCAGCTATTGTGTTGATAATTACAGGTATCAGGCTGTTGATTTCTGAGGGGAAAGCACAAAATCTCTTGAAACCTCTTCCTGTCCAGATGTGCGCGGCGTTTTTGGATCAACAAATGTGACAAGCACTTAAATTGCCTTCTCCACATCTGTCCACCACCCCCACCTTCCCCACACTCCGAAAAAAAAAAAAAGTCATCTTTTCTCTCTGGCTCGTTGTCTCAGTTCCTGTGTCATACCATCCACATTTTTTGGAAGGAGAGCCGCGCGGCGCTTTAATAGCAGCCAGAGAATGTGTGGAGTTGGGTCATTTCAACATGGCAGTGGTTCAACAAAGAACAGTACTGCCGGGCCCTGCCAGACGATATTGGTGCCAGATGTCAGTGCAAATGGAGAGAGAAGAGGAGAAGGGGGGAAAAAACAGATCTAGCCACATAAAACATGTTCCAGTGGAAATTCAGGCTCTCTCTGTCTGTCTCTCTCAGCAGAAAAGATCATGACTCTTTGAAGATTTTTTTTTTTTTTTTTTTTTTAAGGAGAAGGACTGCTCTTTTTTTTTTTCCCCCTTCCCTCTTTCTTCCTCCTTCAGACAGAAAAGTATGATGGGCGTGTCTTGTGCTCTTTCATGTCTCCTTATTTGTGTACTTTGTCTTATTTACTCTGTTTTTCACAGTGAGACCTCTTGTATTTAGTTGAAGCCTTCCTGCGTTTTAACTGTGGCTGCTTTTTATTAGTCACCACCCTTGCGCTGGTTGGATCGTGTGCACACAGGCACCTTTGCATCACTTTTTTTTGTGTTCTTTCTTTTCTTTTAAGACTCATGCTCCGGTTTTATAAGAATTGCACGTTCAATTTTGTCAGCCTTCTGTCTCGTTAAAAACAGAATACACACAAACACACACAAACATATGTGCATTCCACTCGCCCCACACATGGAGTAAATCGAGGCATTTTTCCATTACATAGTTAATGAGTGAATTCTGAGACCCCCCTAAACCAAATCACCCCTGCTGCTTTCTCTTCCTCTAAACTGAGGATGGGGGGGTTGCATCATTAATGGCCCAATGAAGTCATGGCTGACGAGAAGCCTCTCCTCTTAGTTTTTTTTCCCCCTTCTTCTTCTTCTTCTTCTTCTTCAATGCACTCACACACGCACAGAAAGTTGTGCGCGGGCCGCTCTTCCTATAGCTATATCAGC
>JAPTHA010000028.1:16007854-16054801 GCA_029814585.1 Gymnapogon annona
ATTTGCCGTCCACTGTTTGATAATGTTAACCAGGGATGATGGACTCTATGGGACGTGGAAGAATAAACAGGCACAATAAGCCAATAACAACACGAAGCCTCATTCAGCAAAATCACTGCATGATGAATGAGTTTGGACGCGCTGTGCTGAGACTATACAATAGACGCCTTGTTCTTGTGATCGCTGGAGCGCGGCTACTTTGTTGTCTGATTATGGCCTGTGTATTGTTGTGCTTGGGGGGGAAAGAGGGTTATGCTGAATACATTTATATAATATTGAGATTGAGAAATAAATGTATACCCTACCTGGTTTGTGCAATATGACAAAAATAACCCTCATATCAAGAAATTTGTCATTTCTGTTGCAGATAAATATATATCAGAATGCAATATGTGTTATATGAATTCAACCAATATTTAACCCTTTACAGTTCACTCATGGAAATACTCTGAAATGAAAAAAAATAATTTTAGTGTGTTTTTCCATGACATAACAAGGCTTTAGTACTTTTGTGACATTTCCAGTGTGAAGTTATCACATTTGGTTCCTTGCTCACCAGTGGCACAAATACATATTTCTGTTCAAGAAAAAACATATAAAATACAAAGATAAATTGAAGAGATATTGGTATGACAAAATAAATGTAATCACTTAAAACACAAAAACACATAAAATTGTCCTGATCATGAAAATGTTTTGGCTTCATGAAAATGTTTTGGCTGAGATATGACACCAGGAAATAAACAGCATCAAATTAAACAATAGAAACATTTTCTTGCGGAAAATAATTTGATTTCAGATATTGTTAGAACTGTAACATGCGCTAAATTATAGTTTCTTTGACTATTGCAGACATGTCTTAATAACAGCTGAATACTTAGAGCTTTAAAAAAAATCTACAATTCCACAATTTATATTGATATTCATTCATTATTCATACCATCACTTTAAAACTGTGGAAGTCAGTATTTTTATGTGAACATTGTGTTTATGCGGAAAAAAAATTTCATTATGTCGGAAGCTGTTTTGGTGTTCACAGCCTGGTATTTCACTGTTCTAGTTCAGTCTCAGTGCTCTTATTAACCTTAACAGTAAATAAAAACCCATAAACCCAGTGCACATCACTGGAGCAGAGAGACAGATAGGAGTGGCCTCCGAGTGAAGGCAGTGGAGCATTTAACAAGTGCACATATTCCTGGGGAACAAAGAAATAAACTTAACGTAGGATGAATAAATGCATATACTCTGTTTATTCCCTATCACCTTTACCACATAATAAACATTTCCTCCAGGGGTGTAGCTCACATTCTGCTCAGGATGATGGATCAAATGGACCGGGCCAATAAGATAATAGCCTGTAAACTATAAAATCCACTCTGTGTTTTATTGTGTACAATGTAAAATGGCATCATGGAAATGTTTACATCTACTAGCAATCATTTTAAAAATGTGAATAATGTGAACAACCCATAATTTCTCAAGGAAAATAGTTAATTTTTAACAACATTATGTCTCAATGTATCATTTACACTTGTGCATTACCACTTACAGATCACAGTGGATCTATGAACTAAAGCAACATTTAACATTTAATGTTGAAATTGGACTCATTTCACTTAAGACATTTCAGGTTGTTTTCATGTATTTTTTTTACATTTCATTATTGAAGAATGGCCAGTAAATGTAAATATTTTTATGCAATTAAAATTTTTTAACTCATAGAGGAAAAAGAACAATCTGGAGTTGTCATTATTTCTTGGATATTTCAATCACATTTGACCGTTTTCACATATTTAAGATAAAATTGGACTGAATGCAGCTGTCAAACTAAAATGGTTTTGACACTCTCGACTCTCATATCTCAGTATCATTTTCACATTTCACAATTTCAACCAACAAGTCAGATTGGACCCTTCACTGGTCCTGTTTTGGCCCACGGTCCGTATGTTGGGCAACTCTTATTTATTCAGTCGCAGTCTGCCCCTTATGGAGGACAGAGTTAAATGCAGCTGAAGTGTTGTGCCGTTTATTCCAGGCCCATATTTCGAATAAACCCATTAATCATGTTGGCATAGTGGGGGTGAGTGAGTGATTAAGGTAGGGGGGAGACAGAGGGAGGCCTGGCCCACGAGCACCTCCGTCTGTCAGCCACAGCCTTGCATAATGAGGGCTAATGGATGGCAGAGCACGGACATACCTGCCTAGTCTACTCACACTAGGACCAGTGGAAAGCTGCAAGGATTTTCCTCTTGTATTGCGTGCACGGTGTGTTTAAGGACCGATTGGAGATTCTGATGTTATTTGGTCATAATGTCGCTTTTATTACATTGTGACGGTTTGTCAAAATAAGTCACAGGAGAGAGACTTCTGCTCAAACTTCTCGTGCCTCAATACACTGTATGACTTCGAGAAGGCAATTTTATTGACTGTTATCAAATATGTGTATAAACCAACACAGGCTCTAAAGCAGCAAAACAGACTCAATCACAGTGCTGAACGCAAAAAAAATCCTGCTTCTCACTCAATTAGGTTCAGTATATTTATGTTACTCTGTACCTCTGTATTTATTTATCTATGTTCAGTATAAGTTCCCTTTTTACATTTTTGTTGTTGTTGGGACCGTTTGTCTATCTCCTTTTCTTTGTGACAATATGTGTGTTTCAGCTGTGGTTCAGTTGGTAGAGCGGGTCGTCCAATGGCCGAAGGGTCGGTATCCTGCTAATCCTGGCTCCGACTGTCCACATGTTGAAGTGTCCCTGAGCAAGACACTGAACCCTAAATTGCTCTCAGTGGAGCCTGACAGCGCCTTGCATGGTGTGTGAATATCAGGCCACTAGTACCTTAAATGTGTAGAAAAGTGCTATATAAATTCAGTGCATTTACGATTTATTTGCGGTGGTGGTGGTAGTCAGTGGTGGCAGACATTTAACATAATGCAGGGAGAAGGGGTGGGATTTAATAAGTTTAGACTTCTGCCCACTCCTTTTGAACACATGTAAGCAAATTATTGATTTAGTTTTTTTCTTTCTTTGAATTTTATGTTTCAGATAAAAACTTCCAGTAAGAAAATAAATAAATTATCCTCACAACAAAACACCAACAAACATACATGAAGTATTTAACTATCTAACATTGGGTTTGGAAGATGAATGAATGAATAACATTCGACCCATTCCTCCTTTAATGCTCATCTAACATAAACATAACAACAGTAGAAACACCAACACAGAGGAAGCAGAGGCTGGTTGCTCGGACATGGATTCATCCATTGCCCATGCTGAAGTCACTGAGGTAGTTGGAAAGCTCCTCGATGGCAAGGCACTGGTTGTGGATGAGATCCGTCCTGAGTACCTTAAGTCTCATGTACTGTGACTGTCGTGGTTGACACGTCTTTGAAACATCATGTCGCGGTTGGAGACAGTGCCTCTGGACTGGCCTATCCCACGGGGCATCCTGTGGGGGGTGCTCCGGAAGTATGGGGCCCTTTGCTAAGGGCTGTCCAGTCCCTGTACACTCAGGGCAGGTGCTTGGTTCACATTGCCGGCAGTAAGTTGGACCCGTGTTGGCCTCTGGCAGGGCTGCACTTTGTCACCGGTTCGGTTCATTACCTACATGGACAGAATTTCTAGGCGCATCCAGGGACCGAAGGGAATCTGGTTTAGGGACCTCAGGATCTCGTCTCTGCTCTTTTTGGATGATGTGGTCCTGTTGGCTCTGTCAAACCTGGACCTTCAGCATGCACTGGGGTGGTTCACAGCTGAGTGTGTCGGGATGAGTATCAGCACCTCCAAATCCTAGGCCATGGTTCTCGACTAGAGAAAGGTGGTTTGCCGGTGGGGGGAATCGGTGGGAGTCCTTGCCCCAAGTGGAGAAGTTCAAGTATCTCGGGGTTTTGTTTTACGAGTGGGGGGGGGACGGAACGCGAGATCGGCAGGCGGATCGGTGCAGTGTCTGCAGTGATCGCCAGTCGCTGTATCGGTCCGTTGTGGTGAAGAGGGAGCTAAGCCGAAAGGGCGAGGCTCTCGATTTACCAGTCGATCTACGTTCCTACCCTCACCTATGGTCATGAGCTTTGGGTCATGACCAAAATAACAAGATCCTGGATACAAGCGGCTGGAATGAGTTTCCTCCACTGGGTGGCGGATGCAACCTTAGAGATGGGGTGAGGAGCTCGGTCACTAAGGAGGAGCTCGGAGTAGAGCCGCTACTCTTCTACATCAGGAGGAGTCAGCTGAGGTAGCTGGGGCATTGGTTTCGGATGCCTCCCAGACGCCTCATTAGGGACGTGTTCCGGGCATGTCCCTCCGGGAGGAGCCCCCAGGGGAGACCCAGGACACGCTGGAGGGACTGTCTCTCGGCTGGCCTGGGAACGCCCTGACGTCCCTCCTGAAGAACTGGAGGAAGTGTCTCGGTAGAGGGAAGTCTGGGCATCACTCCTGCTGCCCCCACAACCCAGCCCCAAATAAGCGGTGGAAGATAGATGGATGGATGGCATAACAGCATCATATTTACAACATGAAGTGCATAATTAGATATACATAAATTAAACGTTTGTAACAATGTGCATGGTCACATGACCCCAAACAAAATGGGTCATGTGACTCAACGCAACCCATCCCCACAACAGTCCCATTGCAGCTTGTCACAATATTTCCAAATAAATATGTAAACAGTCAAACACAACAACAAGATATACAATACATCCTGCTGTCTGGAACCCGCACCCATTCAGTGCAGTATGACATAATTCCAGGCACTTTCACTATCACTTGTTATATAAATGTTCCATTTTTGTTTTGTCAACTTGTACTCAACAAAAATATTGTGAAAGTTTTGCAAGCACTGATCTGGTTTGGTGTTCATATTAAGCCCATTGTGAGTCACAGCTTTTTTTTTTACTTAGTTGTCAAATGAAAGTCTTGCATCACAACTTTCACCACGTTCTCGAGACACCTCATCATGCAGGTGCACGTAACGATTGTAAAGGATTTCAAAGCTTATTTGTTTGATTGCACTGTTGTTATGTTGCTTCCGTCGCTCATTGTGTTTTTTGTGTGTTTGTGTGTGTTTTTCAGGCTGTGAGCCCTGTGCAGGGTGGTGATGAGCAGTCAGGGCAGCAGCAGGGGAAGTGGCCAGCATGCGGACACTCCTCCCCCACGTCACGCCCCTGGACCCAAACTGCAGGTGCAACGCTCCCTCTCTCGAGACACCATCACCATCCACTTCTCCGCTCTGGGGAAAGAGGAAGACGACGAAGAAGAGGAGCTTTACGGACCGACCATCGAACCCGAACCTAAATCTGAGCAGGATGAGACGTTGGCGGGGGACGACCAGTGTGTTGCGACGGGTTTGGAGGCGAAAGAGGAGCTGCTGTTCGAATCCACGTCGGAGGAAGTCTCACCTGGAGCCGCCGTGCTCCCCGTTTCATCCACCACCTTGTCCGTTCAGCCCCCAGACCCTCACCCACACACACCTTCACCAGCCATGACTATAATCCCTACCTCCACCCACTCCCACCTGACCTCCGCTCCCAACGCCAGCTCGTCCTGGCCCTCTGACCGACCCTTAGCCAATCCCCCTCCCACCACCTCCAGCTCCTCCTCCTCCTCCTCCCCTTGTAAGTCTACAACGCTGTCGTCCTCCAAGCCTTTTCTCAGCTTGGTCAGGTCCTTGTCTAATGATGTAGAGTCTCGAGAAAACACGACTGTGCCCACCACCACCACAGTTGCGCCGACACATGCACGCCACCGCCACTTAATGAAGTCGTTTGTGAAGTCCCTCTCCACCGACACTTCAAAGACCGAAAACCAAGAAGGGCCACTTCACCACTATCTTCATCATCCCCCTCATCAGCAGCAAGCGCCGGCGTCCCAGCGCCATCCACCCCGCAACATGCAACTTTTCAAGCAGTTCTCCCAACCGCGCTTGTGCTCCAGCCCCGTCGTTGTCAGTCAAGCGGGCGGCGACTCCAAAACAGCTCCTTCCTCGCCAATTATGTCCCCGGATGGCAGGTCATTTTTTAAGGTCCAGGAGGTGGAGGCGAAAATAGAAGACACCAAGCGGAGGCTGTCAGAGGTGATGTCAGACCCTCTGCAGCTTTTCAGTAAGATCATGGGGGATGAGTCTGGCATGGGAGCGGCAGGGAGCGCCACTCATCGCGCCAAATCCCTCTCCTCCAGTGCGTCAGAGCTCAGCGGAGTGACAGCGGTGAACGGACACGCTGAAAGTACCAACAGCTACAGCATTAAGGAGGAGGAGGCGGCAGAAGGGGAGGATGATGAGGAAACTCCGACAGGCAAAGTCCCCGACTCTGTGTTTTTCTCTTTCCCGTCACTTGCCACAGGTCCATCCTCCTCCACCCTTTCCAAGTCTCCCTCTGTGACTCTGGGCCGCTGCTCTATGTCGGCCCTGGTTGCTCGGCAGGAAGACGAGGATTTCTGTGAACTGTACAGTGAGGACTTTGAGATATGTACTGACACAGAGACCCCAGACGGGGATTACCCAGGGTCCCGCCCGCTCCGTGCTGGTAGCACAGGATTGTGTAGTGAACTTGACACAGAGGAGGAGGATAGACTGGTGCAGGAGGTGGAGGCGGTGCCTGTGACCGGCCTCATCTTCTTGACACAGTTGGTGTACTGGTATTTAGTCCTTCCTCTTCCACCCTACATGTGCGCTGTGGTACATGGAGTCGTAGCCGGGTTCATGCTGGCCATCCTGGTTCTTTGGCTGTCCTCTTCTCGACATTCCTCCTCAGGAACAGGAAGAGGCAGACGAAGGATAGAGCACTGGAATGTGGCCCAGTTGGACATCAAAGAACCAGGGATTTTCAAGGTGAGAGGAAACAGGATGGGTTTAATGTGCCTGTTGTCAAAATTACACAATATAATTTTGTTAAAGCATTTTTCACCCCTCACTGGTTCTAGTATGAACATACACATGTTAAAGATATATTATATGAATCTACAATCAGTATATGTATGTACAACCGTATGGTATGATATGATATGATATGATATGATATGATATGATATGATATGATATGATATGATATGATATGATATGATATGATACAGTATGGTATGGTATGATTTTATTTGAGCTGGGACAGTGCACAACAGTACATTAACCTATAGTCTAAAGGACAGATGCTCGTGCCAGGTTGTAGCTAAAGTTAATTTCCACCTGTAGTCCCTGAACAGACTGATGTTATGACGTTGGTAAGTAAGGAAATTAACTGAGTAAATTGGGTATATGGGAGGAGAGACTTTTTGAGTTATACAGATCTAGACATATACATCCATATGCACATATAGATACATGCACATATATGTACAACTTTCTTTCATTTACTCTCTCTCTCTTTCTTTCTCTCTCTCTCTCCCTCTCTCTCTCTGATACACTTAAAAACACTAATGCAGAAACATCACATGCATCCAGATACATTCAGCTCTAGTGAGTACAGGCTGGTTTAGAAATGAGACACTTCTTTGTCAGGCGTGCAAACATCGGTACGCTGGTAAAAGTCAGTATCTCTGTGGGCAGACTATACCAATGACCTGCTGCTGCAGATATAAAGGCCCACCTGAAGAAAGCAGTGGAACATTTTAGAATAAAACACTCTCCTCTAGAGGCCAAGTGAGTCACCAGTGTGTTATGCTCAGATATTCCACCACTATATAATATATACTCAACCATACCATACTGAATATACCTTCCAACATTTCCTACAACTTTTATAAGAAGTTTTCACATATGCATAATGACCTTAGACAGATGAAAAAACCTTCTGTGCATCTATCAGTACCACAGACTTGTGGAGCATGGACTATTTACTTCAGAGACAAATAGCTTTACACTTGATTACCAGTAGATTAATGAAAGAAGTCTAATAAAAACGTAAATATATTTTGATTTAAAGAGGAAAATTATTCCTTCTTTTGGACCAGAAAAATTAAAATGTATTATTCATTCCCGTAATATCTGTGTCAGAGAATTTGGTCAGAAATGACAGATACATACATTTAGAAGGCATTTTATTTAGCTTTTAGTAAGAATATCAATAATAACAATAGGAAAAGAGCATAAAATTAGCTGCTGCAGGGCATTGTTTGGTGTCTTTTTTGTCTTTACTTTATAATTTGTGTCATTAAGTTCCATTGCCTGTGGCAAAAATAGTATGCATATCTGTATTTTTATTTTAGCGAAACGATAATAACTCACCTTCTTGCATGAATTGTGTGAGTTTCCACTATGGAAACCTTGCCCTTGACTTACGTATTTGTGAACTCGGTGCCGCCCATGAAACTGTGTAAGATCAAATGGATTACAGTATTAGTAGTAAACAGTATTAGCCTAATTTTACACATGATCCATGATGAAAAAATTATGGAAAATAAATGAACTAAATATTATCCAGTTGAGATAATAGAGACCCCCAAGATTTTACTAATTCTATTTCCAGGGGCACTCATGTCTGATGATGAGAAGACCGAGGTCACACCCAGGTTACCACAATACATTGACCTTAAAGTCGCTTTGGCAAGTGAAGATACCATTTGGTGCACATTCATGTGCTATAACAGATAAGTAGAACTGAGTACTCTCCCCGTACTATCAGGGCCACATTCAGGTAAACTTAATCCGAAGTGGGCTGAACCAGTGTAATGATACCATAATAATATATAAATGTCAACTCTGAACGTTTATCTTTGTTTTAGAGTGAAAAAAGTATAATTACACAATGAAAATGTTTACATCTAAAAAGCAAAGTGAATAAACATGAACAAAACTGAAAACATAAGTGTAATTTTGGCAATGTTATGCTTCAATTTATCATTTACTTTTAACTGCCTTTTAACAGGAAGTTAAAAGTGCACTTCTCTTCAGTCATTTCAGGTTGTTCATATTTGTTTAGACTATTCACTTTTTTGGGGCAAAATTATACTTTGTTTTACTGTAAATAGATGAAAACATTTGGAGTTGTGAGTATTCATATGTCATTGTGGTATTTTACTGGTCCGACCCACCTGCAATTGAATTGGTCTGAATGTGGAACCTGAATTAAAATTATTGGTAATATCTTCAGGGTAATTTTAACATTTCACAAATTCATCTCAAGGGCCAGACTGGACCCTTTGGAGGCCCGTAGAGCTTTTGTTTTGTATCTTCATTCTTTCAATTTTAGCATCCTTACACACCAGCCCAGCACTGAAATTTCCCCCCTGTTGTACCAGCTGAATTGGCTTTGCTCACAGAGAGTCCTTTGGGACTGATGAGGCAATGAGAATTAAACTCCAAACAGCCCCGTGGGGTCCAGCGACAACACATCCAGGATGTATTACACTTTTTCTCCTGTGACGACTGCAGCTTTTGCCTCGAAACACATTTGGGTAACGTTCTGAAATAACCCTGTTGTAGCGCTGCAAAAAAGTGGGAAACTTGGAATCGTTCAGCTGTTTGGTAGAAGTTATGTAAACGCGTCTGTGCGTGTGTGTGTGTGTGTGTGTGTGTGTGCACTCAGACTTATGTATCTTAGTTACCAAGCTGTTGCGCAGAAGAGCCTTGTGGTTAGAGGGCACAGCTGTTCCAAGGTTCTCTGTGGTCATGCAGAACATAATACGCACATAAATGACGGACCCTAGAGCACACGAATGCAGGGGTAGTGTGGGGACAAACGCCCGCCTTTGTTTTTTATGTTTGTTTGACGTTTGTTTACATGCTGTGGGGAGTGGGGGTGGGGTGTCGATTAACCATTTGACTCTGTCTGCCTTTTTACCCCCGTCCCGTATTCTCTCAGGGCTGGATGAATGAGATCCACAGCTACGACCCTGAGATGTACCACGCCACCCTGACCCACTCCGTCTACGTCCGTCTGGAGGGCTCCGTCTTGCGCCTGTCGAAGCCCAACAGGAACATCGCCCGCCGCGCCGCTCACAACGAGCCTAAACCTGACGTCACGTATATAAGTCAGAAGATCTACGACCTAACTGATAGCAAGGTGCGGGTACTTTGGGTGCATGGCGGGGAATTATGCCGATGCTTTGTGGTGTGTTTGTGTTGTAGGAGTGCAGATACGACTGTATTATTGTGCGTCACATCTGATGAGCCGGTTTATTTGTGTACATGACAATGAGTTTAACAGACAGTGACATCAAGCGCACGTCCCTTTGTGTTTGTCTTTGCCTGAGTGTGTGCTCGCTGATAGGTCATGGTCAGTATCAAAGCCGCTCAGAGTCACATAAAGTGTGTACAAACAGAGTCCATGTCTTGGGGTCATTGACATCACACGCACAGCTGCAGGTCTTGTGTGTCATTTGCTGACTTGCTAGTTTTGCGGGTCTGAAGGCAGTGCAGTGAGGATGAGCTTGTGTTGTTATATCATGAGTATATCATGGACTGTGGTATGTCCTCGTCACATAGTTACACTGACCCCCCTCTTTTGGAACCTTTGGGACAGAGCTGAGAAGAAAGAGCTGCAGGTGTGTGTGTGGCGGGGGTGTATTTTGAGTGTTTGCTTCTCATGGTTGGTGCTTATTACAGCTTTACGTTTTTCTTCTAAGTGTGTTTGGTGAACTTTTTCCTTTTCTTAAAACTTTTTTCTATTTTATTTCGATTTTTTTATGATACAATATGACAGATACATTCATACACCACAAGACAACACCCCACGACCCACACATGGCAGGATCAGAGACAACAGGAAAAACAAAACATAATTAAGTGAACCACCTGATTCGCAGAGAGACATATGCTGACCTTTGACCTTTGCATATTTTCCAAGCAGTTTATAAATGTTTCCATGTCTTAAAAATCATCCTTCTTCTTCTTCTTTGTTTCATCCAGTAGGTTATTTTCTCCAGGTTCACAAAACTGTTGACTTCTTCAACCTCATCTTGATTGGAAGGGGGGCGGGGTCTAATTTCCATTTTTTATCGATACATTTCTGGCAAATGCCAGCAGAATTTCTATCAGTTTCTTAACATACTTTGACAGTTTGAGTTTAGTTTGATTCACTAGTAGACAGACTTCAGGGTCCAGTGGAAATGTGACCCCATGGATATTCAATAGAGTTTCACACACACACACCCCTAGCCCGAAAACACCCCTGCAATCTAGAACACTGCCATGTAGAATGAAGGAATGTTCCTTCCTCCATACCACATCTAAAACACGAAGGTGACACACTAGAGTTATATTTATGTACTTCTTGTAGAGTAATAAACAGCTGATGAAGGAGGTTGAACTGTATCAGTCTATACCTAGTATTTAAAGTAGGGGTGACTCCATCTCTGCACAGATTCCTCTATAAGTGTCACTCAATGGTGATTCCTAGATCCCCTTCCCATTCAGCCCTTGGTCTGTCTATCTGGTATCACTATAGTGGACATAAGGATTGTATACATCCTTGAAATTGTTGGTCAGCATGGCACAGATGTTCAACTGGAGACATGGCTCTTCTAAGTGTCCTTGAAGAAACACATCAACAAAAGAGACATTGCCTATGATCATGACATGTTAATTTGTTGTTGTTTGTTCATGCAGATCCACCTGGTCCCTCAGAGTCTAGCACGGAAGAGAGTGTGGAACAAAAAATACCCAATTTGTATTGAGCTGGCCAAGCAGGAGGACTTCATGTCGAAGGCTCAGGGAGAGAGACCCGAGTCTGGGGAAGAGAAACTCACAGGGCTCGGTGAAAAGGTAGAAAAAGTGGACAAGAGCGAAAAAGTTGAAGGATCTGCAGAGGAGCCCAAAAGACCAACATCTGGAGGAGGTGATCTGACAATCTACCTGTTTGGGAGGACAGGTCGGGAAAAGGAGGAGTGGTTTAGGAGATTTCTGCTCGCGTCACGGATGAAATCGGAGGGGAGAGGCAGCAGTCTGCCTGCCATCTGTAAGAGTGGTGAGTCTCATAACACACATGACTTCCAGTCTCTCTTATGAGTCTTGCCCTTTCACACAGTCCTGTGCACAGACACATGAACACGTCACTTCCTTCAGTCGGAGCAGCTATTCTTTTGACTATGTTACTGCACAGCCATCCGATCTGTGTATTAGCCCCAGCTTAGGGAATGCCAATCCCCTCAAGTCAGTGAACAGATGTTAGGGAGTGTGAATGGGTCAGCGGGATTACATGCACAGAGAATCAGCATATTATAGTGTTGGTCTCTACACTGTGGGATGTAAGCCTATAAGGATATGGTACAATTCAAAGGGAAGCCCTAGTACTGTGAGGGCCCAGTCACTGATATATATAGAAGATGAACAATATTACTGATTTTTGTTTTCTATTACATACTTTATAAGCTGTTTCATATATATATTTATAAATTATGATGTGATTGACTGGTCAGTAGAGATATGAGTCATATTGATGTTAAGGAGTCATCCACTGTAAAGCATGCTGAGGGATGCAGGATGCTGTAAGCAATGAATGCAAAAGAGATGGTAATTATTTGGTTGAACATGCATTATGTATATGAAATGTGCATTGATTGGAATCAATGAAATATGCCCAAGTGTAGCTGCATCCCATTAACCTCCCACTTTCTCTTCATACATCCTTCATTTTCCCTCCACTCTTAGCCTTCTTGCCCTCTCATAGCCGCAGCAGCAGCACTCAGTCTGGTGGAGGCCTGGAGGCTGACAGCAGGAGCAGCAGCCGGGGAAGCCTGGATGAGCTGTCTCAGCCTCAGTCCCGCAACAGAGATATCCCAGCCTCTCTTTCCTGTGTTGTTGCCGGGGGGACGAAACAGAAAATGCTGTTGGACTATAATGTCTACATGGCTAAATATGTGAACCCCCAGGCGCCTTCCAGAAGCCCAACTGGCACTGACAGCCCTGGGAACAGTCCTGAGAGCAGCCCCAAAGCCACTAAGAAGGTAGGAGACACATAGACAGTGTTGAAAAGGAAAAAAAAAGCTGAAAAGAAAAAGAGTAGGTCAGTGGTAAACAGTTATTTTGCTGGATCTAAAGCTATTAATTTGATGGCAGATGCTATTCAGTTGTATGCAGCAAAACATGATATTTACACTGTCTGTGTTACGTGTTGTATTATATATAAGTATTTTATTTGCATAATTGGGAGTTTTGTGGCAGAATGATTAGATTTAGATTCGATTCTAATCTAATCTTTAAAAAATCTAATCTAAGTAATCGCTTTTGACTACATGCGACAAGACAATAATTACACTTTAGCGAGAAGAAATCACATTGTTCATTCATTCATTCATTCATCTTCCAAACCTGCTTTTATCCTCTGCGTGGTCCCTGGTCCTAGATATGTTTCCTTCTTGCATTACACCTGGATATCATTACATCATTACCAGGATTCTGAAAAGATTGGTGATGAGCTGGTCATTAATTGAACCATGTGTGAGGAAAATGGAAACATCTAAAACATGCAGGACACTGGCTCTTTAGCATCTGAGTTGCAGACTCCTGACCTAACCTAACTACTACGACTGAAATCTGAAAATAATTTTTTTAAAAAGGCTACCTGACCACAGTATCAGAGGGGGAAACCTAGTATTTTATCCAGACTTGATTCTAATAATATTTTGCTCATTTTTAGCGCGTATGCTCAGTGGGTGTAAGTAGTAGCCGAGTAGCTGCCATCGGTGCCATCTTAATTTAATTTTAGAAATTAATATATGAATAAATGATTGCACATAAATTCTTGCATGTGTTCTTCAGATACACAAGAGTTCAGATGCGCCTGCGGAGCCCGAGGCCTGGGTCAATGCTTTTTTGGGAAGGATATTCTGGGACTTCCTTGGTGAGAAGTACTGGGCCAATGTAGTCTCCAAAAAGATCCAAATGAAACTCAGTAAAATCAGGGTGGGTAGTGGTATAAGGTAGGACGAACGTCTACAAGTATTTACTGTGTCTTGTATCCCTGTGGTTAACTCTTTTTTTGTTTGTTTTGGTGAAAACTACCTTCTGGGTTTCAGCTGCCGTATGTGATGAATGAGTTGACATTGACAGAGCTAGACATGGGCTTTTCCATTCCTAAGATCCTTCATGCCTCCAAACCCTCTGTGGACCACCAAGGTAGGAATAGAAACCTCCCTAGTTTTAAATGAAATGTCTTAGTCTGCATCTTCTCCATCATCTCCTCAGCTTCCTTGCGTTCTCTCTCACTATTGAGATGTTCGCTCCACCCTTCAGTCTTCTCCTCTGTGGTCGAGTCTAACTGTCCTATATGCCTCGTTCTATTAAGCTTCTGTAATTAAGCATCACGAACCCCCCAAATCCATTACACTGACTCACCCCAGCCTTCTGCCTGCTTTGAGTCTCAGCAGTAACTCGTTCACCACACGGGGACAAACAGAGATGCAGGGCGTGTGGTTTCATGGCGAGGTGACAGGTTTGATGAAAAACGAATGCGGAGAAGCTGAGGAAAATTAAAAGAAGGCTGTCTGAGGGGCGATTCTGTCCATCCTCATTGCTGCCTTCTAAATTCACGTTCGTTTCATTTGTAGGTTTCCATATTTAATCCAAACATCTGCCTCTAGTCTAGTCAAATCCGCCCTTGAATAGCAGTGCCTTTGTTGTTAGGTTATAGGAGTCAGTCATGATTCATCTACCTGGCAGCCACATTTTCACGGCCAGGTCTGCAATGCTCATTAATGTGTTTGGAACCTACACACCCATAGATTTACACACAAAGCCTCATCGGTTGATCCCACCGTGTAATTAGTCTTTGAAGAATGGTATCTCATGGAGTGTTGCAGAGCAGGACGCATGAAAGGGCATAATAAATGTTCTTTTTTGACAAACAGCAGATTTGTAGCATTTATGATACTTTTTAATGAGTATATGTAAGGCTCCAGGTGTAGAGTTAGGCCATTTTATTCTAATTATACCTCAGTGTCTCACTTCTAAGTAGATATAGTAATATGGTAATGATTTCAGTGCATTTATCAGTGTCTTCATGTAACAGTTGACAATAATGTGACACATGGAATAAAAATCTGGATATAGATTTAGAAACAAACTTCTTAACTTTGACATAAGTTCCTCAGATATATTAAAATATGGCTCCTTTATATATATATATATCTATCTATATATATATATATATATATATATATATATACGTGAGGAAATTAGAAAGAAAGATTTGAGGGGACATTGCTAGATGGATTTGTAGTAGATGTAACGGTAAAATCTAATTTTCACCAATGATTTCTCTGTCAGAGAATGTTTACAGTAAGATGCACAGCGGAGTGGCGAGGGGACAGTGTTTAGAGCACAGCAACAAAGACAGAACATTTCACAAGTACTGGAGCTCAGTTTATGAAACACAAAGGTAGAGGGATGAAAGCATGAGGAAATAACAGTGTTCATCTAACCCAAAAAGGGGAAAAATTGATTTACAAAAAATTTAATTGTATCCTGGACCAAATAAAATGAGGAAAATAAATAGAAATGAACTCAAGCCATTATAAAACGACTTAATGGCCCGAACACAAAGACTATAACAGAAACACTTAACATGGAATAATTACCAAAGAAACGACTTTAATGTTTGTACATTTCCAAAAACAAACAATAATTGAGGCCACAGGAACATCCGAACCAACTTAAGCATTACAAAACAACAAAGTAAATCTAAACTAAATAATCCTAGTAGCATTTCAGCTTGTCTTTTACTCACAGCCAAGGGTAGTGACAACATGAAACCCCAGCGGCGGTAACAGACAAGAATCAGACATATCATGAGTGAACTTAACCTGCTCATTGTACAAACTTTACACAAATATGCACGCTTACAAAAGCAACTGATGTATTTTCAACAAACCCAAAATATGGTATGAAATGAAGAAGCATGTATCATCGTTTCTGTGTTTGGTGAATGTGTAGTATGAATGTAAAGTGTCAAACTATAACCAAAAATGACCCAAAAAAAACTTTCTGCGAGGGTTAACATCACCTGAAAGTTGCCATCAAACCCAAAAACAGGAAGGAATCCCACTGCTTAGTTGTTTTCTGTCATGTATTTGTATAAGTTGTATGGAGGATTCAGAAGACAGGGTTAGATGGAGGCAAGTGATTTGTTGTGGTGACCCCTGAAGGGAAAAGCCGATAGGAAAAGAAGAAGAAGAGGTTTTGTAAAAGTTGTATCATAGAAAATACAAAAAATGGAAATATATTTATGAAGATGTTGAAACATTCCCAGGGGGAAATTATTGTGTCCCCGTCGCTTCATTCAAGTGTAATAAAAAGTGACAGGAAATAAATTATCAATACAACTGAACAAATATATATATAAAAATATAATGTATATGACGCTCTAAATATCAGTTAAAGGTCCAACATGGATTTGCTGCACTGCGGTCTCATCTCTGAATGTAAGAAACAATCCCATGGCAATTAAAAGGATAAAAGCACGATCAATCCACATGTTTGAGAGGACAGATACTGAAAACACAATTACAACTAAGTACTAAATCACAGATGAAGACAGTAAGAAGGGGAGAAAAAAAAGAGGTCTGAGAAACTGAGACAGTCTGCATGCCAGTAGACGCATGTATACTGTAGAGTAGTATTCTATGCAGTATAGTAAAAAATAAATAAACAAACATTCAACAGTAATAGCTCTGTTAATAGCAGTATTAAGCAGGTAGCATATAGTCGACTCAGTAAATTCACTTATAGCCAGGAAAATAGAAACGTAAGCTCCATTTCCATAAGCTATAGAATCCAAGGCAATCCTCAGTGTCATCGTATTTCTGTTTCAGTGATACACCTCCCAGCACATGCATGTGTCAGCCCTGCAGATATCTCAACCCCTGCAAAATTAATTGGGCAGTCCAAACTGTCTCTCCATTTCTGTGCGTCGTTCCAGGCACAGACAATGAGATGCTGTCTAACACGGTGTGACTTAATGCTGTTATTTAGCTTCACCCTGACACTGCTGCCACACACATACAAATCAATGAGCGTTTATGGAGAGTGGCAAATGAAGAGGAGAAAGGACTGAAGCACAGCAATAACAAACAGCACTTATCAGTCGCAGTTGTTGAGGTTTGAAATCATTGAGCAAACAGCGGGGGATCGAAATGACAATCATCCCCCTGTTGTGACCTGGGGAAGTGGGGTGTGCAAACAGGAAGGAGCCCTAATGAAATCGGTCAATAAGATGGCTTCAGAGCCCCCAGGACGACCTTTCTTGTGTTTGCCAACACAGGCTTCTGCTGCGAGTAATGCTGAAAAATGTTAAAAGTCCGTCCGTGTCTCTTTAGGTCTGTGGTTCGATCTGGAAGTCTCCTACACAGGATCCTTCCTCATGACACTTGAGACCAAGATGAACCTGGCCCGTCTGGGGAAGGAGGGCGAGGGGCTGGGAGAGCATGGGAAAGAATGGTGAGGCCTTCAATGAGACCCAGTAATTACATCTGTGAAGTTTATTCTGGAACTGAGATATAACTCGTGGTTAATCCGCTAATTTTGTTGATTTGGTTGACATTCTCAGTGACTGGCCCAAAATAATACAATTGAAGGATTATTTCTTCTTTTTTTTAGCGAAACTAACAGCTCTTGAGCTGGATATTAATTGTACAGATTTGCATATAGGGCCATATCAGTTATCACATCTGTTTTTCACAAATCCTACCCTTTTTCTGTCGGCTCTTCCTCCCCTCTCTTTATATACCAAACCTCTCTTTCGATGCTTCCCACTATGGATTTGTCCAATAACTGGTGAGTTTGGGAGTAGATGACTGTAGATGCCTGGCACTGAAACAATGCATTTACTTTGGATTATGTTTTCTTAAGAGTTTTGATTGTTTTTATATTATTATTATTATTATTTATTTTGTTTTTCTTTCAGTTTCATGAAAGAATAGGTATTTTATTTTTACTTTCAAAGTCTGCGTAACTTTGATTTTGGTTGAAGTTTTTCACTTTTAACGAGGACAGTCTTGATTTAAGAATGCATGACATCAAATATGCTTTGAAAGTCTTGCATTGTGCAAAGCTATTTTATTCTTTTACACCAAGATTCATGAACATAGGAGGAGACACAAAGCTGATTTTATCTGCGATTTTTTTTTAACTCATTTTGCACTGACTGATGTAGTTCTTCATTTTGTGTGTGTTTTATAAAAGCTGGTTTCTATTTCATTAACATTTTCTCTGCTAGTTTCAAGTTTGTTTGAGTTTCCATTAATGACGTGATCGATTTCCAGTCATTCTATCGCCAAGATACAGTATAAACTGGCAAAATGACAGAGATGCATGTAACGTCAAACACTTCTGTTGCTATTCTGACGTGACTTTTCTGAAATGACTGTGTGTTTTATGTGTGCATAACAGGTCCAGGCCAAGAACATACTGTCTAGCAGACAGTGACGAGGAATCTTCAAGTGCTGGCTCATCAGATGAAGAGGATCCCCCAGAACTCCTCAGTGACAAACCCGTTCTCCCCGGAGGCGAAGGGTGAGCAAATGGCTTTTTGCAACATCAGCACCACTCTAGAATTTAAAATGGACAGAAACAGATTCACAATAGTGTTTGAGCAGAATGTTCTGCCCTTATACTTCACCTACCCACCCACTCAGTCCCACATGTTTGTAAGCTTACTGTTGATTTAATGTAGCGGCCGGTCAGTCTCCTCTTTATCGTGGGTGCTGAGTAGCAGTAGATGCTGTTATGAATAAATTATAAACCTGACTCACTCCTTGCCTCCCCTCCTCCTTCCTCTGCTCACGTAGCTACGTGGGAGGCCACAGGCCCAGCAAGATCATGCGATTTGTGGACAAGATAGCCAAGTCAAAGTACTTCCAGAAAGCCACTGAGACTGAATTTATCAAGAAGAAGATGGAGGAGGTGTCCAACACACCCCTGCTGCTCACTGTGGAGGTGCAGGAATGTCGAGGGACACTTGCTGTCAACATCCCACCTCCCCCCACCGACAGGATATGGTAGGTTCACTTCCAGGGAGGAGCACACTGAAAAACTGGATTGAAATCAGAGAATTGATGAGAGTAGTGGCTTGAGAATATAACACTGCACCCTCTGGTGGTCAAATGCACGCACGCCTGCAGTGATGGAGATAAAAAATGTACACGCCTGCAGGGGAAAATGACTGAATATTTTAGAAATGAGGGGCAAAGAAGTAGGGCCGAGTGGTATGGACCAAAACACATAGATAGTGATGCATATCCTCTGAGATGCAGGAAAGGACACAGTTTGGCTTTTTCGCATTAAATAAGTGGATTGGTTTGAAAAAGCATGATGCAGCAGTTACAAGTTTTATTTTATTTTTTTATGGAATGTCATTTGCAGTGAAACGTTCTCCCCTACAGAGAACTAGAATGCATTGCTGAATCCCGGGTGGATATCTGGGTTCAGCTGAAAGCAAAAGCCATAGAAGATGTCTCCAAAACAGTGACTTTACAATGTCTGTGGAACACTTTACTGCTGTGTCAAAGTGAACAAACCAGACGCTTTTGGTCAGTGGGGGAGGGAGGGTGGAATCATAAGACAGTGACAATGAGTTTCATGGCAGAAGCTTAAAAAAAGATAAAATTGTCATTTAGCACATGCAACTGTTTAAGATTAGGTTTTAATATAATTACTAGCCCTAGCACAAAAGTATGTTGGTTTTTTTTTTGTTTGTCAGAATCTTTACAATCTTTACCTACGTAACACACTTCCGCAACACAATCATGTATGTCGTAAGAGGATAACTGTCATTTACTGATAATTTATCACCGACTGCAGTTCTGCTTTTGTGACCTTATTTCACCCGTTGTGCTTCCCTCTGTGTTCAGGTACGGTTTCCGGAGTCCACCTCACCTGGAACTGAAAGCACGACCTAAACTTGGGGAAAGGGAGGTCACCTTAGTTCACATTACGGACTGGATAGAGAAGAAACTTGATCAAGAATTCCAGGTATTTACCTCCATTATGTTTAATAGGCTGTGTTATACTCGATGATGTGTATAACATGCATATGGAGAAACTCTGCTTGGACATGACTGAGAGGATCATGATTTTTACTCCACAAGAACAAAGGGGAATGTGCCCTAGGATGTTTAGGGTCAGAATTTCTGTTATAAACAAGGACTTTGGGATGAATTTATGGCTGCCCACCATCATGCACTTCAAAGCAGTGTGCCTGTGGCTCTCCCACCCTTCACATAAAGCCAAAGTAATGACATGCCTCCTGCTAAATAACTGCCCTGAGGCACACCTGCAAACAACTGCAGCAAAGAGCCCCATCAGGTTTACCACAGATCTACATTTATCCCTGCCTGACTCCTCTGGGGGTTATTATTATGTATAACCCCCCCTCTCAGTGCTGCCTCCAGTAAAATACAGTGCTGTAGAACACGCTGTTGTCAGCTGCGGGTGAGTGTATATGTCTGACTATCCACAATGCATGACCTTAAAATGGTGGCCTCCAAAATAAATAGATGAATATATGCTGGTTGTGATGCACAGGGGATAACTTATTTCAGGCTTTTTTCTCTGGTTCTTTTGAATGCGTAAATTCTCCATGTCACTGTCTTAGTTGGTATATTTTTCCTTGCATTTTTACATATGGGTCATTGATGGATAAAACTCATCAGGAGGTCAATTTTTAAATACTAAAAATAAAAATATCTTTGGCCATTGTTCCAACCCTTGGAACGTGTTTCACGTGTGCATCTATGCAAATACCCAAATTAAAAGGATTTTAGTGTTTTTAAAGGTCAATTAATAGGACATGGCCTTAAAAACGTCATTTGGGGTGATAGTAATTTATCTCAAAACTAATATATTTCTTTAACATTCCTAACAATTCCTAATTAAATAAACCCGTTTAATAAGGACAGGCTTGTGTGCCGTTTCATTTTTTATCATAGATGATTTTATACACATATTCTATAATGGCAGTTGCTATGCAGCTTCAATACCTATTTTTAGTTTAAAACCCATATAACTGATTTAAAATGTGTACAGATAGTATCCACATAACCATAGTATACCACTGACTAATATTGAAGACATAACTGGTGGATATTGTGTTTTTAATTTAGTACAATTATTACCAATCCTTGGTCACCAGACATGCTCTTTTGACACTTCAGATGCAGAAAAATTATCAAGAATTAAAATGTCTGGACAAATGTCAGTGTCCCTGTATATGGGGTGGTATATGATATACATGTTATCTTTTTACATATGTTGAGGATTCTTTTCAAAACAAAAATTCAGATGGACAGAAAAAATAGACGTTGCATCACTGACCCATACCCTGACAGTAGTGTTTGTACTGAACAGTCATATTTCATTCGTTCATTTCATTATACTTTTCCTCCTGCAGAAAATATTTGTGATGCCAAACATGGATGACGTATGGCTACCCATAATGCACTCAGCCATGGACTCCCGCTCAAATGCCAATTTGGTTACTGTGACAAATGATGCCTTGAAGGACCCAGAACTGTTGGAGTCTGAGGTCTCTGAATAATGAAGACTGCTGTTCACAGTGTACGCTGATGGACATTTTATCACCGTGGCAATATGACAAGTACCCACCCACATCAGCAACTACAGGTGCAGTAATGGGCCGGCCCGACACTCCCATTCCTTTTTATCCTCTGTCTGAACCCACTGCTGTACCAGTCTGTGGCCACACATGAAGTTCATTCTTGAAACTACATGTGCCGGTAAGATCGTATTCATTTGTGGCCACTAAATGCAGGAGACTCAAAGAGAATATTGACTCAAAGATTGCCATTTAATCGCACAGTTTTATTTGTGTGGCATTAAATGTTCTGATTAATCCATTAGGGCATGTTCAGCCTGTTTAACAAATGTGTGTGGTGATGGATCACCAAATAGCCATCAGATTCAACCAGAACCATAAAACCTGTGATGTACAGCTACACCAAACATGATAGTTGTACAGTGTATACAGTACTTTTGTCTGACCTTTCCAATTGAATGGTTTCCTGTTGCTCTGACTTTATGAGAACTTGAAGGCCTCTTTATGAAGGGTATGTCTGAGTGAGCAAAGGCTTAATGGAATAATCCTATTATCTGCTGAAGGTTTCGCTGAAAGCCCCTGCATTTCTTAATAACATTTCAAAAAGGGATAGCAAAACTTCTCACTGCTGCCTGTGCCAGGTGTCTGGCACCTATATGCAAACAGATCAATGGCACTGTGTCCATCTAGGATGCTAGGTCAGTTTAGATCCACCCTCCTTACTGCTGTAGATGGACACGGTCATAACATACAGCCTGTGTGCTTTAATTGAAACATTATGTCATAGGGCGTAGTGCTAAAACTGACTTCTTAGGTGTCGTATAAATCCAAACTTCTCTGCAAACACAGCAGCTGAACATTGCCTAGGTCTGATGAATGTATAAATAGGAACGCAGCTCCTTAGCTGCGCAGTGAGCAGGTCATTCACTGATGATGTGCTTTGACGCATCAAGCTTCAAGACGTCTTTTCATGTTATATTCAGCGTTGAACTAAAGTAATAACTTTTCTGTTGTAATTGCCAAAGCAATCTTTCAGTCCTGCTTGGAGGGTGTTGTACTGTATGTCATAAACAGTGGTAAATAAGCAATCGTTTAAGCTGAGGAGACTCGGGTGACTAACTTGCACAGCCAATATTCGGATAACTGTAGCTGGAAATAAATGAGACAGTGATATAATCTGCAGGTAAATGATTTCTGAGGACATCAGGAGTCTGAATCCTTTTAAAGGAAGACTCCAAGCTTGAGTTCAGCTGAAACATGGGTGACATACCCTGTTCTGTTTTCTTTTTATAAATTACTGGATATTAGCCATATTATTTATTATTAGCAGTCATTCAGTTGTTGAATGCTGTTTTAATATTTATTGATTTGCTGTTCTTTCTGTACTGTACACATCAAAGAGGAATAACACCAATCAATGAACATAATATAGTCTGCCAAGACACCCGGCTGCTTTACAGCTTACTTTCTCTTAAATGTGTTATGTTTCAATGTGTTGGCAAAGCGTATGAGGCAGAAAGTGCCTTTAAAGTAATCAAACATTCCTCCATAGTGAGCCACCACATTTGTTGCATAAGTTGAGGATAGAGAGAATTTTCTTGTGCCATTACTGTGTTAAGACATGCCCTTTTTGATTTCACAAGTTTTGGTGTTGTTCTTTTGCACAGTGATGACGATATCAAACATTGCTGTTGTGTTCAGTGATGTCACAAAAATGTTATGTTTCTGATCGTTGTGGATCAATAAAACCTTTTGCTTGGAAAAAAAATGTCTCAATTGTCTTACTCTTATAGCTGACGAAAAAATCCACTTCCATTGCTTAACTCGTAACAATTCATTCAGTCAGTGATTATGCAGATTCTTTGACGCTAGTCAAAATCACTTCACTTTCATCTGAAATGCTCTGTGTCTTGCCTTAAAAGAGAGACTTGGGAGAATTTCCAAGAAACCCCAGTTATAACAAGATGTGGTATAATTTTGCACTAATCTTGACACGCATGACCATGAGAGAGGCCACTCGTGTTCAGAATATAGTGCTTACAAAGGTACGAAAAAACTTTGGAAGGAAGACCCAACATCGTATGCAGTTGTTATACTTTATTAGAAATATTCAGTCACAGAGTATATATAAAAAGCTGAAAAGGCTCAGATATGAGTCATGTGTCATGCTGGCACACCCACGTCCACATCAAGGATTATGAGTCCAAATCCTGTAGAGCAAAAAAAACCCGAAACAAAACATGTTTAGGTCACAATGAAGCAAACTACCAGACATCTGCTGCATCTGGGTCATGTCAGAGAGATTTACGTTGTCTTCAATATGGAATCAGAAGTCTAACGCGTTATGAACATCATTCATGACCATAGGATAAGACTATCAAGTTCCCATGGTAACACTCACCTTACTGGTATCCAGAGGGATCGATCCACAGCATGGTCAGCCCTGTAGGATACACATCCAACGTCATAATCTCGCATTTTACGTCACATTTAGACACGTGACAGTAGTTGAAGACAGATTCAAAAGTTGACTTCATTTGCATATCAGAAGTCTAACGCACAGAAAACATCATTCGTCGCTGTAGAGTAAAAAAAAAAAAAAAAGCATGTTCAGTGCAGATACTCACTTTCACCACAGTTATCAAGTGCACCAGGCCTTGAACACGTGTCGGCGAGCGATCACCTCCGGAGTATTTCACATTTTCGTCACCGGATCTGCAAAAAACAAACAGCATATAAACACTTGACTGAGAAAAGTGAAACGTGCCACGCAATAGTAGTAACAAAGTCCAATTATCTCACCTTCGCTTTGCCAATAACGATTAGGCCTCGTCCCGGTCGTCACGGCGCATACTAACCTCCATCTATTAAGTATTGTGACAAATCACGTGACAAAAACACGACTCACGTGCCTTAAATGCGATCTAAGAAACGCACTCGCTAAGTATTTACAACCGATTATATTAGAGCGTGTGCGCTGCATCTTGCGAGCAGACACGCTTCCCTCTCGGGAGCGCATGGTGCAACTGCAGAAAATGTCCCCCGGATGTGATTTATACCACATCCGTGTCTGCTGCGATTTCCTCATTGGCTCGTGTTGCCTTCACGTCCCCCCCTCCTCCACTCGCGTGGATATGTATCCCGAAGTCCAACCCCCGACGGTTTATCGTTTCAGGAAGAAGCAGGTCTAAGCATCGCGACCAACCGCTTATGGTTCAGTGCCGTTAACGATACGGGGCTAGTTATTTTTTTTTGTTTTTTTTTTCCGTAGTTTTCAACATCGGTTTGTAAAAAAAAAAAAAAATCACGTTTTCTATGTAGCCGATAACTGCCAGGACCGAGCTGTCTATCCCGGTTTAAGACCAGTAAGCATGGACTGGACGGTTAGTAGTCGGGCCCTGGTGTGGTTCATTTTGGCGTTGCTTTACTGCGCTGGACTCCCACAAAAGGTAAAGACTGGCGAAATGGTTAGGCTAGTTTAAGTTGGATAACCGCTGGATTGTACGGTTCGGTTGTTTTTGTTTTTTTTTCTAGCCAAACACGCCATTTAATGGCAACCATCGGCAGCCTGAGCATTCTCGTGCTATCATTCAGGGACGCTTTGGATATTAGGAGACCAAGCTAACGTTAGCCTGTTAGCTTAAAGCACTGATTGATCTAAGTTATTTGAATTCTTGTATTATCATTTAGTCAGTTTTAAAACGGCATTCGCCAACATGTTTAACACGGACAGCACTGACGTCCCTACGCCAACTCTACCCCGGTGTAAATTATACTCCCGATAGGATACTGTGGGAGAGAAGGGTGTTATTGTTGTTGCTCTTTAACGCTTCACTGTCTGCACACCTGCGTTAAAATCCAGGTGAGCGCATGGAATCAGTGTTAGAGGAGTTGAGAACAGTCTTATTGTCCTCCTCTCCTTGCAGAGGTAAGTGACACAGCTCAAGAATCCAGTCAAGAGAAGCATTGTTGATATTGTGCCCCCTCGTATTGTGGTGTGTTTTTTTTCGTTTTGTATGGTTAACCACACAGAACACCTCATCTACTCATAGTCCACATCAACATGAACCTGGAAACACTTTATTTTGCTTCATCCTTTTTATTGAAATCTGGAATGGGTTGATGGGAACACATGAGGTATTGTTCTCAGGAAAAGGACTACCTGAATAGACTCATTTAGATCAAACTGTAAACTTAGAAGCTTCAAAAGGGCAATCTGTCCTGAACTAGTGTTAAACTGATCACTCCTGCCTGGTGGTGTCCGTCCACACATTTCACACTTTTCAACACACTGCATTTACAACCACCTGGGTATAAAAGGTAGACACGGTGAATGTGAGATGCTGTATTTATATGCAACCTGTTAACCACACACACCAGGAAGGCAGTTTGTAAGTTCTTTGTTAAAATATAAATTGTAGCTGGATGACATATTGAAACACATGGGTGCAGAATTCCAGAAAAGCTGAAATTAAGATGGGATGTGTTTTGTTATTTGATCTTTTTTTTTTTTTAAATACAAATGAATCAGAAACCAGAAGAGCATGTTGGGCTTGAACAATGTAAGTCAGTCTCCATTCACAGACATTAGCCATCACAATGGCTCAGCTCTCTGAGCTGCAGATTATAGTAGCCTTTTAATCCTCTATTATCTCTTGCAGGCTTCTTTTACCTTGTTAAACAATTTGTCAGGGTAAAGAGGGTGAAAATTGATAGGCTATCTAGAAAATGTAACACGTGACTGGCTGTGAGGCAGAAGGGAAATATCTACATAAGAAAAAATGTCTTAATTGTTACTGGCTATTTTTAAAGTCAGTGATTTTCCATTGTAAGGAGGCTGTGTGTATGTGTGCGACTAAAGGGTAGCTATCTTTCTTTTTGTAGGACACTTCTTGTATTATAATCTTGCTGATATGTCCTCACAATGTAATTCTTATATCAATGTTAATGTTCATTATAAAACAACGTTTATTCATTGTTCCTTCAGAGCTCCTTTTGCATTATTTCCTGTAAATTTTTGCACATTTTCTGGATTTGTTGACAAGAGCTGGATCACGCTAACACAAGTTGATGTGGTTTAAAGAGTTGTGATCTACACTATCTTATCACAGCAGTAGATTGGCTGTTCTATGACAGCGTGTGCCTGAACCGGGGTCTACACGTGACAGCCTCCCTACTGAAGCAACACTATGCAGAGAGCAGCTGAAAGGGACTGTGTTAAACGGGAAACTTACTACAGTGTATTATCTTAGATCTACACTAAAGGTAGAAATATGAGGCACACTGAATTAAAAAGAAACGCCCTGCTACCTATAACAAGGCATTGGTCTGTTATCCTTATGATAAATATTCAGCACTGGCGTCTTGTGATTGTGAAGGAAATCACACATGCTCAGGTGTAAACCTGTGTTTACACACCCTTCAGTTACTGCATCCATCTACAACTGACACCTCACATTCTCTCAAATACAGTTAGTTAGTTGAGTCGCATAATTTATTTTTGTGACTTGGCGTACTACACTTCCCATGACAAGTAACCAATGTGTGATATTTCTTAGTTCCTGTGTTGGTTGATAACTGCACACATGCAAACTGCAAACAGACTGTCGCAGCAGAAAAGCTGTGTGAAGGAAACTGAAAAATAAAACCTGCCTGGTTAACAGACTGTAGGGTTCAGATATCAGATGGGATAAAGTTTCAAATTTACAGTCAATTATAGACACAACTGAGTTACACCCATACATTACTAAAAATATTGGTTAAGCTCTCTATACCTGAGCAGGGCTTGTAGGCCTTGGGGGTGTGAGGTCAACATATGTCTTTCATGTGGTCCACTTTTTTAAATCTGTTTTTATTTGTTTTGTTTTTTTTTAATGTTTTGTCTGTTGTCTCTGACCCTGCCATTGTGCGTTGGGAATATCGTCTTCTAGTGTATTTCAGATTCAGATTTCCTTTATTTTTGTCATTGCATAGACCAATGATCGGGCAACGAAATGTCATAAAGCAGCACAGAGTAGAAAAAAAAAGCAGAGCAGATATACAACAAAATTGAAAATGAATGTAACTGATATTTTCTAATGAAAAATAAAATATTACATATACCCATACATAAGCAGCCTTCCTGAGGCAGTGGTAGGGTTACTTAATGAAAGTACATGGCACTCATGCAACCAGCAACACAGACATAAAATTGCACCCTCGCAGCAACAGTTCTGTCAGACTGGTATTTGATTTGATATAGCATCTCTAACTTTTCTGTCAAATCCCTTCACAGGGCATCAGGATTGTTATGATGCATCAGCCTCAGTACCTGTTCCAAAACTCATTTCTCTTTTTCAACAAACAGAAAAGTTTAATTTTCAATATATTTGGCATTTTATCAAATAAATGTCATTTTACAAAATAAGTAAACTGGATGTCAGTCAAGATGTTATCATCAATTAAACATTTTTTAAAAGAAAGAAGCTGTTTTTGATTGATGCACGTACTCGTGCTGATGAGATATATTCCACGTGTTTTGGGTTGTTTTTGGCCTCAGCTGATACAAGCTTTTTTGATGCTCTATGTATGTCTGGTACCTAGCCTTTGTGCCTTTGCTAGATCATCAGTTTTCTCCTGTTAAGAGACCATTTGTTCTGTTTGACTATTTTTTTCCCCAACAATACAAAACCCACCAGATACAAGGATCCATCTTTTGTATAACTTATGCAAAGCTTTTTACCTCCAACTAATAGTTGGAGGTGCAGGGGTCAGAATTCACCACCTTGGTAAGAGCATATCTGTGTATTTGACAACTTGTACCCCCTTGAAATGCTGTTGATCTCAGCACTGCATCTGTTACTATTTATTAGAAGCATTGTAGTCCGTTTCCCTTCAAGCCATGCCTGGCCTCATTGCAGAACAAACAGTGAAGACCTCAGAACTTGCCAGAGCTTTGGTTTCGCCCAGTTCTGTAGTATTATGTAATACACTTGCACAACTTCTAAACATTTCTGTGTAACAGAGAGAATAAGGAAATGAAAAACATTACCACAATATTTCTGTCCCCTGTAGAGCTCCAACTCACTCTGAGTGGTTAAACTGCGTAGCGCAGGTGGCCCATATAGCGCAATACAAATTTCCATCCCAATCTAGAAATCATACCAGATGTTTGTGAAACAATTTCCTTCCATAGTCTATAACCTCGCTAGAAGTTATGACCAGACCAAAACCATGTGAAGATAATTCCCCGAGTGCAGTGGTGTGATGCTTGTGAGTTTGTAACCCAGCGGGAGCAATAACAGGTGCGGAGTATTGACTTAAATGCCTGTGTCGGATGTGAGATTACAGCCAAATACACAAATGTGGAAGGACTCGGTTTCTTTTTGTTGATGGTGTGAAAGTATGGAAAAAAAATACACAAAGACAGTTTCCTCTAGGGATTTTTTTAAACTAGTGTTTTTCTTCTGCTGACAACAAACAAGTAGAAGGTTATTGGTTTTATACATTGTAATCTCCAACTCATCCTTGATCAATAGCTCTGTTCTGTATCTCACATTGATGATTTGTAGCTTTCATTTCATTTGTAGTTTTAGTTCACAAATTTCCCCGTGGTGGTATCAGTAAAGTTTTGTCTTATTTTATCTTTGTATTGTGTTGGTGTTTGGTGGATACAACTGGACACCCAAAGTCACTCTAAAGTGGTGGTTGCATTAGCCCTCCGTACCACATGTTCAGGCTGTAGCCACTCTGATGGTTTTAGTGAATCTCTTCAGAGCACCTGAATAACTGTTCTGAGTAATTTATTAGCAGTTACAGATTGCTAAACTGCATGTGCGGGGGCCATTTGTACTGCCCCCCCCCCAGAGGTGGGGGCACAAGAGGTGTCGATGTTAAATAGATGTTGATCAACACTGCTGTGTTTTCACAGGAGACTGGATCTCAACTCCAGAGTTTTTCTTGGCATGTTTAGAAGTTTAATAAGATTGTCAGTTTCCATTTCTGAACTGTGCCCAGTATTGGATTGTGTGAAATATTTAAGTGAATAGTACGCTTTGTCCGTAATGTTAAACTTCTCTGACCTGATGGTAGTGCAGTAACACCCCTCCTCCTTATTAGTGTTGAAAACCAGATGAAGGGCCACAGACGGACTATCGAGAGCAGAGTTTTAAAGTTCCATAGTGGGAGAGTGGAGCACATATCACCCACACTGCTGTTAATTCTGGCATAAGCCAAGTCACGAGGCTGTGTGGTTGAGCCGCTGTTGTGGTCTTGGGTTTCATTGTTTGCACTGGACAGAATGCAGCTTTATTTGACTTTTCATAGCTACCGTCTGAATTTTGTCGTTCTGTCTCTCTGACTGTGATTGGACTGACTTTTTTTGTCGCATGTGCGCTCTACTTTTGTTGTATACTGAATCGATCCAAGAGTTCATGTCACCCATTTTTTCAGTGGGAGTGAAGAGTTCTGGACAGACGGGTGCCTATGTGACCTTCCAGCCCACTACTCATCTGTTCACAATGATGTCCAATCTATTTTTCATGAAAGTCCACTTTAATACGCCACACTCGCCTTATAGGGTATGCTGTTTTTTGTTTTTTTTTTAATCATTGACGTTGGGACAACCTACACGTGCTCAGCCTCATGCTCATTTTGTTTACTTTTCTCCACGTTGCCCTACAACTCACCGTGGCGTTTATTTTCACTCGGAGCTCATTCAGCAAATTTACACGACTAATTTTAGATTATCTTCTCTGTTCTTCAATCACCATCGTAAGGCGTTGATTTGAGTTGATTGATTTGTAAAGATACCACAGTGATAAATAGTCCAACCTACCAACCCACTCCTTGTTCCAGCAAAAGACTAGTTTAAAGAGATGACGACAAAAACAGACCAGTGTTCCTCTTTGTACGTATTCTTATAATTCCACAACCTTTCTTACTTGAATGTTGTCTGGCAGATCCTTGTGATGTATGAATTCTTGAACAACGTGCTGTAATGTCATTATATTCTATTATGACTGTGTGTGAGGCAGACTAATGTCTGATTAGTAACTGGTGCTTATTTCTAATCTCGATGCATGAACACACACTTAGTTCTGAGATGCATGCTCACACATGCCAGATTTTAATCTCGATTTGTAATCATTATTTCCACATATTAGACTGACTCTTATTCAGCACTGAAACATTCTTCTTCTCCTCCATTTTGTCTTTTTCTTTTGTAGGGGTTCTGCAGTGCCAGCACAGTCTCCCTTCCTGAAAGTCTGCTCTTTGTGTCTACTCTGGATGGAAACCTACACGCTGTTAGCAAGAAATCGGGCTCTATCAAATGGACTCTCAAAGAAGGTAAGGGGAGAACAGCCGACTTAAGTGTAACTCGCTGTCACGGTTTTGTTTGTCTGCCTTGTCTAAAAGGCCCAGCTCCGTGTTCAAGTTACATGTACAAAGACACAGCGTATTTGTCTTCTGCCCAGAAGGAAAACAATTAGATCCTGCAGCTCTTTTAAAATAGGTGACAATTGGTGACTGGAGCTCCTTGCTTTTGTCATTTGGAGTCCTAATGTGTCATGGACAGCACTTACTATCTACACTACTAATTTCTCCTGATTTGTTGCCACAGGTTAAAATTTCTACTGTTACTACTCTTCTACTATTGAGTTACTAAGTTTGTTTCAAATAGTACTAAATGTCTGCATATTTCAGGGATTAAAGCTTGTTTAAAAGACCGTGCATGAGTACATGCTGTGGGATATCATGTTAGACATAGAAACTAGACAATTATTAACTGAAAGAGGGACAAATACAGCCTCTAATCAAGGTCAGAGTGGGCAAGGGTAAGCCGTTCAGCTGGAGTATCACCTGCACACACAGCATGTTACCATGTTAATGGAGTTATTGCATACATTGGAATTACATTAGATAAGAGATGCTGATGAAAGTTTATTTTATACATTATTGTTTTGAAAGGCTTTTTGCAATGATGCAATGACTGCTCCTCCATTTATAAAGCTAAAATTTCCTTAAATGTTAAGAACAATCCATCCAAGGCAGAATTTCTCCAAGTTTCTTCTTTAGGAAAATGGGATTTTAAGTGTACAATAATATTTAAAGTTGTATGAGCCTGCATGTTCTTGTCAGCCTACCTAATACCAAAATCATTAATAAGCAGAGGCTGCTTCCTCCACATCATCTGTTTTTCTGGAAAAGCGCTTGAATATAAATTTGACCAGTTCTGAACCAGGCTTCAAACACACCTGCTGTTGTTCCAGGCAGGCAACTGTACTCCCACATCATGAGGGGGAAAATTAAGTCTTTTCCTAAACCAAGATGGCACAAGTCAACCGAGATGGCTATCTTCTGTGTATCTTTTCTTGTTGGCTTTACAAACACATATTTGTATATCTGCCACTTGGTCTTAATATCATTGTCTGCCACATGGAAAACAATTATTTCCTCACCTCCACCATAACATATAATGAATGCTGACCATTCTCAAGCACAGTGATAATTCACGTCCTCTCTGTAATCCTGCACCCTATCCCCTGCTATTGTTGACCCCCACAGCAAACTTTATAGAGATCAGTGCCATCTGGTCCACACCCTGAATGTTCACACACTGAGGGGCGGTGTGTGTTTGTCTAGCGACAGTGGAGAGTGGGGCCACATGGTTTGGATCTTGGCCACACAAGTGTTTAAACATATACATTATTGCTGTTGCAAATCGTTTTGACATTTATAACACCCCTTTTCACACAGGAACCCAATGAGAACTGCTTTTGCAGTAAAGCATACTCCCTTAGTTCCTGCCTGCCCGTCGCCCTCCATGATGTCGCTGTGTTACATCCCTGACTCATCTAGGAAAAGCTGTTTGCAGACACGATTGTTTAACTTTCATGTTTGCCACGGCGGAATCCATTTCATTTGGACTTTGTTTTTTCTGTTTGAATGTCATGTCAGTGTTGATGTCATTCCTTTAGTCAACAGCTACCAGCTACATTTTCCCTCCTTGATTAATAGACCTGTCGACCCTCACCTGCATCTTGTCTTCTTTTCCTCTCTCAGACCCAGTTCTTCGGGTCCCTACACACGTGGCTGAGTAAGTTACTTTTTCAGTGTATTCTGGTGTGATGCACATTCATTAGCACAAAGTATGTGGTAACCAGTTCAGCTTGTTCCATCTGTCACTTGAATAATTACTCTCGTAATTGCTCTTTTCTATCCTGTCTTTAGGCCAGCCTTTCTGCCAGACCCCAATGATGGCAGCCTGTATTCACTGGGAGGAAAGAACAATGAAGGCCTCACAGTAAGAGGAAATAACCATATCACAAACCATAATCTCACCTGCTGTTTGCAAAAATAACGCTTATTTCCCCATTCTGTGGAAGAAAAGCACATATATATTTAAAACTGTCATGCTGAAAGTGATGCTCAATCATTCTGTGCCTGAAAGATGTTGCAATTATGTTGTCATAGAGCACCTGTTGCACTGTTATGTGATGTCTGTTCATCGCTCCCAAACAGAAATTACCATTCACTATCCCTGAGTTGGTCCAAGCCTCCCCCTGTCGCAGCACTGATGGAATTCTGTACATGGGTAAGAACTGACCAGGTCTTATCTGGCTTAACAAAGTACATCACTGTCATTTTCATTCTACTTCAACTGCGGTCGTGGCCTCCACTCTTTTGAATGTACGACGCTTAAGGATGATGTACCACTGTGGCAGTCGTTGTTCAAAGGAAGACTGCTGCCTCCCCTCACCATTACCTCTATCACTCTGGCTTTTATTTTCATGTAGCTGCTTCCAGCATAAAATTTGAGGCATAGACTTTGCAGACTTGTACAAGTTGAACTCTTATCCTTTGGAGCCGTCCATTTTTTTTTTTTTTTTAGTGAAGGAAATTAAGATTGCAGTTCTGAGGTCACAACATCAGAGGGAATTTCTGAGTCATAGTATGCATTTTGTGATGCATGGTCATTTTTATTAAGCAGTGATGTAACTGCCACTCCTGATGTTGAAACAATCTGTAATACAATATACCAGTCCAAACAGGCCATGTGTTGGTCATTTAGTAACGGAATGGTAACACCCAGCAATTAAGGTATCTAATCTAATGTTAAATCAATGCACGTCAATTTATTTGTCTCAACAGGCACAATGAGCTCTTTTGCAAAATCTGTCAAATCTCCTGCTATACTCAAGTGCTGCGTATGTTTTTACTGAATCTCTGTGTGTCTGCTCTTGCACAGGTAAGAAGCAGGACTTATGGTATGTTGTAGATCTACTGACTGGTGAAAAACAGCAAACTCTGACTTCCTCCTATGCTGAGATGCTGTGTCCCTCATCGTCTCTGCTGTACTTGGGACGAACAGGTCAGTAAAAGCCCTTTTTCTTCCATTGTTTTTTTTACCTTGGTCCAATCAGTTGGCCAATATTTTCCAAATCCCTTATTTACTGACATTGGGATCTGTTCCTCACCCCTACCTCTAAATAACCCACAAGATGAAAATCAGCCTTTAAAACCTCAGGTGTGGGAAAACTGGAGAAAACGTCCCCATTGACCCATAGCAGGACATGAAAGCCCTTCAGCATTTGGTGTCATATACTTGCTCACGTTGTTTTCCAGTAGCACATGTGCCGTATTTCATTTCACTGTTCATTTTTTCCTCCCATGTATGAATCCCATCTTTTGAAACAAGGGAAATTCGACACCCATATGCATTTACACCCAGAAACTGATGCCCACAACCTGTATTTAGAGTAGTTACGTCATATGTTGGTGTTCCTCTCTCTCTTAGAGTACACAATCACCATGTATGACACCAAAAGCAGAGAGCTGCGCTGGAATGCTACCTATTCTGATTACGCCTCAACCCTTCCTGATGATGACACCAAATACAGTAAGGCACACACACTCACTTACTGTTTGGATTTTAGTTTATCACTAACAGCATCGTTCATTGTCCCTTTGTCTGTCTCCCATTGAAGAGATGTCTCATTTCGTATCCAATGGTGACGGCCTTGTGGTGACTGTGGACAGTGACTCTGGAGATGTTCAGTGGGTTCAGAACTACAACTCGCCAGTGGTGGCCATGTACATCTGGCAGCGTGAGGGCCTTCGGAAAGTCCCTCATACTAACGTGGCTGTGGAAACTCTGCGCTATCTCACATTCATGTCTGGGGAGGTTGGTCGCATCACCCGATGGAAGTACCCATTTCCCAAAGAGCAGAAGCCCAAGAACAAGTTCATGTAAGCAGATTGATGATGTATGGACATTGACATTTTGTCTCTGTTGTAGGATTTATAATATTAACCTTTCGTGTCATTAACTTGCAGTCAGGAAATTTGGTTAAACATTTGAATGATTTCCTTTTAGATAGACCGGATAGAATATATATACCTTTTATTTGTCCCACTCTGGGAAATTTCAGAAGAACTTTTGTAAAATCATTGTCTCTATCACGGATAATTTATGAGCTGTGTTAATATATTTTTGAGCCTTTATTTCCTATTAAGCAACAGTGAATCGATTCCTAGAGAAAAGAGTTTTGTAAAACCTACATTTATCATTTATGAGATGCTTAATGTTGCCGTGGAGTGTAAACTGTATCTAACAAGTGGGTACAAACAAATCTGGTTTCAGCTCTAGTTTCATGCTTCAGTGCTGTTTTTGTTTATTGTTTTCATACATGTTGTGATCTTACTGGATGTGACAAATATCACTTTCAGTAGTTGGTCAACTGCAAAAACAGTTTAGCCTGTTTAGGGAGGTGGTGGAGAACTCTGAAAATTCCTTTGTTGTGAACATATGAACGCAAGGGCAGTAATTTTGTTTTTATATGGAACTGAGCAGTTGTTTGTCTTTTGTCTTTCAGGGCCACATTATATGTGGGTAAATACTCCACCAGTCTGTATGCCTCTCCCTCACTTGTGCATGACGGAGTCACTGTGGTGGTGAGTGAGCGAATACTTTCAATGTTTGTTAATGCTGAGGGAACCCAAAAAAAATCAAAATTTGTCTGTTTCTTTTAATTCAGCATTGTTGACGAAGTCCCTTTTAAATATTTGTTTCATATACAGCCTCGTGGCAGCACATTCCCAATGCTGGAAGGTCCTGACAGCCAAGAAACTGAAGAGGATAAGGAATGTTTCATCACACCTAGTACCAGTGTCAAGTTCAATGCCGCACTTCGGGAGAGAAATCGTATCAATTTCATGAGGAACTATTTGCTCCTTATAGGTACTGCACCCATGCAAGAAGTCGAAACTATGAACACAGATAAGTTTCAGGGACATAACATTTGAATAAAGAAGTGTTTCATTTGCACTAGAGTTTGACCTATGTACAGTGTTGAGAGGTTTTGCTGTCATCCTGTTATTTTCACTCACCATGTCAATATTGACTTCATGTTATGCCGAGTCTGCCCTCTGCTGGATGATAAAACACACAACAGAAAGTTAAAAAACGTTACCTATTTTTCTCCTCTTTGCAAAAAACAAAACATTTGCAAACCAAAAAGTAAAAAACTAAACCTGCCACCGAAAAATTGATGTATTAAGTGTGAAACCCATAATCTTGCTGTGTTAATATTTTGTGTTGTGCTCTCTCAGGTCACCATGAGACCCCTCCTGAAGCCCACAACAAGATGCTCGAGAAGTTCCCCGACAGCTTCCCTCGCAATCAAGGCAATGTCATCCCACCTACGACTGACAAGAAAGTAGAGGAGGTGCATGTCCGCTGACATGAAACATACACATTAGATCTACCTGTTAAAATATATCCAAGCATCATAACAGATTTGACCACCATTTGTTACCATTTCCATGTGTTTTTCAATGTGATCTAGAAGGTGAATGATAGTGGGATGGATGATGGTTCGCCCACACCTCTGCCTGAAACATCAATCCAGGAACCTGGAGCCAGTGGACGCATTGTGCGACCAGAAGCTCCTGTAGACTCTATGCTCAAAGACATGGCCACAATCATCTTCTCCACCTTCCTCCTGGCTGGCTGGGTGGCGTTTGTCATCACCTACCCCAAGGCAAGGCAAACAGCACCACCTTGTGGACTGTGTACTGTGTGATTGTACCTAGGTGAACATAAAGTCCTGAAGTGTTGGAGTATCAGAGAGTAGAATGGACCCAATAACATACACACAATGTCATAAATGTTTTGGAAGGTTGTCCTTGAAATGCAAAAAATTACAGCCTACTGATTGCAGTCTTATGTTAGTGTAATAACTTTTTTTTAACATTCCTTTAAGAATTATCTTGAAATAATCCAATATTTTTTCTTGGTAGTTGAATTTACTTCCTGATAAAAGGAGGTGAAAATTCACACTGAGTTCATACTCTAATAATCACTACAGTTTTGATCACTTACTGTAATCTGGTGTAGTTCCTGGGGGAAATGTCTATAAATGTGGAAGTTTTTTAATCACTTTATCAAAAACTTGTTGCTCTCCACCAAAGTATTTCACTAAACTGAAATGTCACGCCCTCTCCCACTGCAGAGTGTACACCGACAGCAGCAGCTTCAGCACCAGGAGTTTCAGAGACAGATGGAAGAGAGACTGGAGCTGCTCCAGCGGCAGCAGCCCTTTCCTCCCGCCGACATGGGGCTGGGTTTGGCTCCAGACAACGACTACCTGGATGCGGCTCATATTCGCTCTGAATGCTCAGACCACAGCAGCCCTAACATAACCCCTCGCGCCTCCAACCACTCTAATCTGTCGGTGTCTGAACTGGGAAGCTCTGCCAATGAGCATGAGGATGGAGGTACAGATGAACAACGTGACTTGCTTCACTTCATATCCGAACTTTAACCCAGGTTTTATTTCCTAAATGTAACATGTCTGGTTTTTGTCCCCTCAGAGGAGGACTCCACCATCGTCAGAGTGGGCAATATAACGTTCCATCCTAAAGAGGTCTTGGGTCACGGGGCTGAGGGAACCATTGTCTACAAGTATGTCTTAAGCAAGATTTTAACAGACGTTCCATAATGGTGTCAGCTGGACACACCCTGATATCACAGTGTTGCATTTTCACCGTTACTCCACAAGGGGTCAATTTGACAACCGGCCTGTAGCAGTGAAGAGAATTCTCCCAGAGTGCTTCAGCTTTGCCGACCGAGAAGTTCAGCTGCTGCGGGAGTCAGACGAGCATCCAAATGTCATCCGGTACTTCTGCACTGAGAGGGACCGCCAGTTCCAGTACATCGCCATTGAGCTGTGTGCTGCTTCACTCCAGGAGGTAATGACACCCACTTAACTGATACAAGTCGTGTTGTGGACACCTCCATGTCAACAATGCACACTGATTGGGATCTAACACCTTTACAGTATGTGGAGAGGAAAGACTTCAACCGTCATGGACTAGAGCCGGTTGTGTTGCTTCAACAGGCCATGTCTGGACTCACCCATCTGCATTCCCTCAACATAGGTCTTCATCATTCAATACAAGTTTGTCACAGTATCCTTAATTGCATATAAAACTACAGTAAATTAACTCCCCGTTTTCACTTTTATGTCTTTCAGTTCACAGAGATCTGAAACCACACAACATCTTGGTGTCCATGCCCAATGCCCACGGTCGGGTGCGGGCTATGATTTCAGACTTTGGCTTGTGTAAGAAGTTGGCAGTGGGCCGACACAGTTTCAGTAGAAGGTCTGGAGTCCCGGGTACCGAGGGCTGGATCGCACCTGAGGTTCTCAGTGAGGACTGCAAAGATAATCCAGTGAGTAGATATGGAATTTCAAGCTGAAATCAAAAGGTAAATTGCTGCAAAAATTTATCATTTAGAAAAAACAATTCTAATGGTCCAGTTGTCAACATTTAGTGTCCAGATTATGGTTGCATATTATTATTGTTCTTGTGTGAAAGTCTCTGCAGCTGCTCATTTTCACCTTGTGATACAGCCCCATGCTGTAAAGTGTGATATAGTGTGGGAAAACTCATCTCAGTTTTCCAGTGCTATTTGATGTTTGTGGATGGTACCATCAGTTCAGGAGTTACAGAAATCTCAATGCTGTAAAGTGCAAAATGCAGTTAAAGTGTTAACTAAGATGTAATGATAAAAGGATTTCACTTTGTTTCTTGATTTGCTTATTTTCCTCCTTTCTTTTTTTTATTAGACCTGCGCTGTTGATATTTTTTCCGCTGGCTGTGTCTTCTACTACGTGGTGTCCCAGGGTTGCCACCCATTTGGCAAGTCTCTGCAGAGGCAAGCAAACATCTTACTGGGTACATACAGCCTGGAGCATCTACAATCAGACAAACATGGTGAGACGTAAATTTTGTTTTGTAGCCTCAGATCATAGAAGAGAATAGAATACAACTTTATTCATCCCCATGGGGGAAATTCAAAAGATCATTAACAATAGCATGCAATAGTTTTCTTCCTTGTTGTTGAAACTACTTGCTGGAGCAGGGTTTCTTATGGGTTACAGTCATCAACATTTCCTTAATGTTTTAATATTTGTGTCATTCACTAAAACAGACGACATCGTAGCCAGAGATCTAATTGAGCAAATGTTGAGCATGGAACCGCATAAGAGGCCTGCAGCTGAATGTGTTCTTAAACATCCTTTCTTCTGGAGCCTGGAGAAGGAGCTGCAGTTCTTTCAGGTAAGAGTCAAAATAGATGCTTATTAATCTAAAGAGGGGTGTCAAACTCAGTTTAGTTCAGTGGCCACATATTCTCTGAAGTGGGCCAGACCATTAAAAAAAAACAGCATTATGACCTATAGATGACAAAACTTCACATTTTTGTCTTTGTTTAGAACACAAAAGTGCAGTTTTACCAATATTGTGCTTTTCATTTACACAAGTGCATTACAATTTACAGATCACAGTGGATCTACAATACACAAAACATTTAATAAACAAGCAGAATATTGTTCAAATTCCACTTATAGATTCATGACTTTGTTTTAGTGTGAAAAAAATTGAATTACATGAAAATATTTCCCCATGGTAAGATAAAAAAAAGAGGAGACTTTGGAATTGCCATTATTATATTATATATTGTTTTACTTGCCCGGTCCACTTGAGATATTTAATTTTGAGGTGTTTAACACTTGAGAGTGTAATTTTTGCACTTGACAAATTCAACTCACAGACAGGATTGGATTCTTTGGTGGGCTTGTTTTGGCCTCTGGGCCGTTTATTTGACACCACTCATCAAAAGACTACATTTGAGTCTGGGATCGATTCTGTGTCAGTTGAACTCCTCACACCAGTTTAGTACATGCGTTACTAAAATCCTTCTGTATAGCCTGCACATGTTTTTCTTCGTTAATAAAATATTGATGAGCAACTTAAAATACTTGTGAAGAATTAAGACCTTCCAGGTTCCTTCCAAGGTCTGAATTAAGACCTTCCCTTCATGGTTACACCCCGTGGAAAATCTGTAGAACCTAATTATTCTCCCGTATGAAAAATCAAGTGTCACAGGTCAGACCAGTTCGACATGGGTGTTGGCTAAACTTCACCTTTTCAATTGTTTACAGGACGTCAGTGACAGAATAGAAAAGGAACCGCTGGACGGACCAATCGTGAGACAACTGGAAAGAGGGGGAAGGGCTGTTGTCAAGGGTGACTGGAGAGAGCACATCACAGTACCACTGCAGACAGGTATGAAACCTGGTGCACTGCAGGTCACAGGCTTCACACTTAGTCTCTATTTTTTCTGTTGCTGTAGGCGTTGCTTTCTGTAAAACAAGCTCACTCGTCATCATGGGTGTGCTCCAAGCGTCTATCCTTCCTATCGTTTCCTCAATCGCATTCACTGGAGACTTTGGATTTGACTTTGTTTTTGCTGATGAAGAGACTGAGTGACTCACATGCAACTGTTTTTTAAACAACTTGTTGTGCTAGTTTTGTAACTGTCTAAATGTGATGAGAAAAATGTAGGTATGGTTAAAAGAAGTGGATACTTTTTCATTTGATATGTGTTGATGAGTCATATCAGCTGTTCAGCATTCCCTCAACATTCTCCATATGAATAACTGTCTAAATGGTGTGATGTTCTTTAATGCAAAAGTTTCTGTCACTTTCTCTGGCAGATCTCCGGAAGTTCCGCTCCTATAAGGGCGGGTCAGTTCGAGACCTGCTGCGTGCAATGAGAAACAAGGTACGATGGATGTCATTTTGGGATATAATCCCCCTTTGTATGAGCTGAAACTGCTTTGTCCCATCTGACTAATAATTGTCTTTGTTTAATAGAAACACCATTACAGGGAGTTGCCCGCTGAGGTCCAGGAGACTCTGGGCTCCATCCCAGACGACTTTGTGTCTTACTTCACATCCCGCTTCCCTCACCTCCTCATGCACACCTACCTGGCCATGCGGACCTGTGCACCCGAGAGGCCTTTCCTGCCTTATTATTCCACCTCATTGCAGTTTACAAAAACACAGGCCCAGCTCACACACTGTGGGCCACAAAGACAAGATGAACCATGCACAGAACACCCAACAAACGCGTCACCACAAACCCAGGAACCTGGACAATCATCACAGCAGGTGCAGGTCTCCACGGCACCTGCTGAAGTGTTACCCCCTCCATCACCTGATTTTCCAGTTCAGACAATAAAGCCAGAAGACTTGCACAGTCAGACTATTGTCTCTCAATCATCTGGAGTTCCTACCGGACACAAAGAACCCAGTCTCACACCGTCAGATGCTCCTGCACTGGGCGATGAACCAGTCTGAACCAGACCACAGTCGGTGGACACAGCTCAGACAGGGGCATTGCCTTAAAGCATGGACACCAAAGGGACAGCTGTGGTGCTGGTGAGGACCAGGCCTGCAGTGCCTGAGATCCACCCAACGCATGGCAGCTGCACCCTGAACCAAGTGCCTTCTGCTCATCCGGTAAACCTTTCCCCGCAGAACCGTCCATTTCTGCCTTGAAAAGTCACATGACCAACAAGTTGTTGTTGGGCATTATATTGTAGCTGGACTGTGAAAAGTGAATATTTTATTTTACAATGTCCAAACATAGTGTTTGTCCCAAAAATGCCTGGCCTTTATTGTGGGAAACCTGTTGTTTTTTTGGGAGGGGTGGGGGGCTGGTTTTATTGTGCAATGTTGTATTTCTTGGTGAACCTGTTCACTGCACAGATACTGTATGTATATTTTTGTATAGACAGATTCAGAATTTGAATCATTGATGATAAATGATTAAATGTGGCCATGGTGCCTTTTTTTTTTTAAAGATATCACTATGCTGTGTGGGTACAGGTCTTTTAAATTGACTATGCTAAATGTGCTTGATTCCAGTTAATGCTGCTAAACTGCTTCTCTTTTGTCAATCAAGCGACTCGATGAGAGTGGACTGTTCCAAAGATTGTTCACGTTGACATCTGACTGCAGTAGGTAATTGAATCCTCGTGAATACGTTGTCAAATCGGAGATGAGGTCATAATGCAAAATGCTTCTGTGTAACTTTTAAAGGGTGTCAAAGTTAATGAAGTGAATGACTTGCACATTAAATTCTAATATTTTTATACTTGATTATTTGTACTCGTTGGTTTGTATTCTGAACATGGGGTTAAAAGTGAATATTCTACATATAGTTCAAAGGAAACAAATGCCTAACACGAAGTAAATGGTGACCGTACAAGCAGTTCATTTTCAGCCGGGGGCGTGACCTCTCTGCTGTGTCTAATGTAAAAAAATACTTTCATCTTTTGACAGGTTCAAGCTGGAGTTCACTGTAAACAAGGAATTCTGGATATGTTGCTTTGTAGACCATCGTTTCTGCCTGGCCAAAAAACATCCCAAACTATAATTCTTTAGACTCCTCCCCTTTAGCTTTGGTTATAAGACATGGCTGTGCCGTGGCTTCATTAATACAGTGTCACAATAATTACTTTCCAGTACTCAGTAGTACTGGATTCTAGTATCCAGTCTTCATTTTCAGCCATGGCCTTATTTTGATGTGGTGAGTTTCAGACCACTGCCGTAAAGTCTTCTCCAGACGGTTCCCATGATTCTCACAGCGGCGTGGGTCTGATCTAGTCCTTCACCCGCCTGACGAGCCCAATGCATCCAGACATTGTCTAAGATTTAGTGCTCTGTGCCGAACTGGCGATAGTTCACCATGGCATCAGGTAGGGGTTAAATAACAAAATTACAAGTTGCAAAATAAAACAATTTAATGACAAAATGTCAAGGCATTGAAACGTGGGGGGTGTTAAGAAGGTCAGGGTATTGTTTGGACATACCTGGGATATACTGATGGGGAAATTACAATGAATCAGATCTGTTGGGTCTCCAGTCAGGATTATGCCATAGTAATTGCAGATAGAAGGCCGAGAGGACAGTGGGTCGGTATAAAAGGGTGTGTGGAACAACACTGTTTAACTGCGGATCATGAACTGGACTCTGCTTTTGTCCTCTTTCAATAAAAGCGCGGCACTAAACGCCAGTGATTTACAGACTACTGGCAAAACAGGCTGGGACCTATTTGTATAAGGCGGGGACTTGCACTGTAACGTTCACATTTTGCTGTGATTTAGTTGTTCTGAAATACACACTATATCTTCCCCAAAAACACACACAAACTTATTCAGCTACATTTCTTCAGCATCATCCTATCATGGGTGATGATGAGTCCTTTCAGCTTTTTTTTCCCTTCTGGGGTCGCCACAGGGAATCCAATTCGCATATTTTATTTGGCAGGAGTCTTTTTTTTTTTTTATGTCGGATGCCCTTCCTGGCACAACCCAGCTTTAAACCAGCACAATGAGACACGCGCTGGTCAGTTGTGGTCAGTAGCATGAAGAGTCCTGCCCAAGGACCCACACTGGACACTCATGCCAAGAATCGAACCCGGGTCCCCTATGCACCAGACATGGGTTTCAGTACAAGTTAAAAAAAAAAAAAAAAACTATCATTGTTAGAAATCGAGAATGCTGCACATTTTAAGTACAGAATTAAATGTATTGCACGCTGTCAATAGGTTTGCACACAGGGTTTTTTTTTATCACGACTGTAGATCAGTGACTCGGATGGGAGTGTTTTAGATTCAATGGTCAGCTGGTACACTACGTGAGTGGGGAGGGGAGGGGGGGGGGTGTCCGTGTAGCTGATCTCAGTTCAGTTGCATTTCCTCTTAAAGTGAAACTTACCGGGCTCTGTCGTGGTGTCGGTTCGTGCGGCGTGAAGAAGTCGATCAAATGTTAAAACCGTTTGCGACCAAGTCAAAGCCATAGAGGGACGGTGTGTGTGTATGTGTGTGTGTGTGTGTGTGTGTGTCCGGCGACCCCTCGTCCATGGAGGTGAGTGTGTGGTGTTTTCGGCGATATGCTATTTGATAAGAAAACCGAGTCTGATCTGATGTCTGCTCAGGATTTTCTGCGTCCGGTTCTCGCGTCCATGATTTGCATCTGAATGAGTATTTTCTAAACAAAAAGTCGAGGCTGAAATCTTTCACTGGATGTTTTCGATCGTCGTGTGACGAGTTTTTTTTTTTTCATATTTTAAGTCTGTATTTTTTATCTTCGACCCCCCCCCTCCTCCCCCCATAAAATAGCCTATTCGGTTTAAACCTTGTTAATTGTTATAATGTACGCTATATAAGCTTATACTGAACATTTATTCATTAGGGTGTAACCCCTGTCTTAAAGTTTTTGATGCAATTTTGTTGAAATTGAATTTTAGTACCTTGTACTTTTATCAGAACTTTTACGAATTCGTGTGTAATCATATATTAATGTGTTTATTCCTTGTAAAGTTTTTAACTGATTGTAAGCACTTTGAGTACAAGTCTTGTATGAAAGGTGATGGACATAACGGTTATTATTATTGTTATTATATTACTTACATTACTATCACTCCTATCAATTCCAAATAAGTATAATAAGTATACTGTATTCAGTCATATTAGTCAACTACATCACACAGGAAATGGTCCTGTCTAACTTCAGCTTTCATTCACTGGACCAGACACTAGTCTATTTCAGAAGGGGGAAGTAAATGTCAGTTTTGCATTTTGACTTCAATATACTATATTATTACTATCACCATGTTGCAGGACGTCCTGAATTTCCGTTATCCCTAACATGTTTTCTAACTACACCCGTGGCTACAATGTTGATAAGAACACAGGCCGCAACTTTAATCATTTCTGTGCCAAATTGTTTTTTTTTTTCCAATAAGGTCATTTGTATTTCATGTCTCTAAAGCACCTAAACATGTTTTGCATGTTGCCATAGCTTCGGTTAGCTCTTATTTTATTAATTACAATATGCAGGATCACACTGGTTACAAATGACAATTTTCTAATTTAACCCTCATTAACGCACTGTACCATAAGCGAGACATATTTCTCTGTGTTGGCTGAGTGGTTTGACTGATCTATTGGAAAAAAAAATATATTTTGTTCACTATAATTAAGCACTACATTAAATACTCGTTAGGTGTTTTACATGACATACAGAGAACTATATTTTTTGCATGCTTCTTAGAGTTCACACACTGTATTTATGGGATAACATAATACAGTTTCAGAGCGTTCTAAGTTTTTCTCATGTTTTTCCTCTAGATATCACATGTTTCTTTTTGTACAGTGTTAAAATGCTGACCCAGGCCGTTCTTATCTGTCTTCCTCACAAACTATAACCCTACACTCAGGGGTGCTATCGAGCAGTTTCAGTACTGGTCACTATTTTTATCTGCACTGCTGGGGTTGGCAGGGGACACGAGAGTGAAATGAGACCGACTAAGACGTCAAGACGAGAGACCGCTGCCAAACTGTATCGTCAGTATTTGATTTGCATTATTCCAAAAATCCACATAATTAACATAATAGCACACAGCACCTGGGGGTGTGTTCAGATGCGGTACTCGCTGCTTCCATTTTAGTGCAGTTCATGTACGTATGCTGTGTTTCCTGTTTTCCTTCTCTTCTGTCATAAATAGGGCTGACCATTATCTCAGACTCCCGACGTGAGAAGAGTGAGTCATATTTGAGTTAAACATGGCATATAAGAGCACATAAAAACAATATAGCATCTTAGGTATGCATGTTGTATATGTATTCGTACGTGTGTGTGGATACATGAATATGCACGCACGTATATACAGTATATGCATATACATGATGTGTGTATGTATGTAGGAATGTACATATATAGATGTATGTATATCTGCTTTGCTTATGTGTGTGTGCTTGCTTATCTATCAACAGATGCCACAACCACAAATGCATACTGTGTATGTAGTACAAGGATACAATTGATGTATATAGTACTTTTGTCTGCTCTTATTCTCTGCTTTTTGTATTTTTGCTGCTGTGACGCACACATTTCCCTGTGGTGGGATCAATAAAGTTCTATCTTATCTTATCTAATTTTTTCTTATACTGTATAATCTTATAGCATAGACCAGGGGTTCCCAAACTTTTCCATGCCAAGGCCCCCCAAACCCCTTTGGCCCTTGGCCAGGGACCCCCTTTGCAAAACACAGCAAATGCTTCTAAAAGAAATATCAACTTTTAGTTTGTATTTCATTACTTTTTATTCAGTTTTCAATATTTCTTATTTGTAAGCACAGAAAATAGCTCACAAATATAACAAATATATTGTGTAATACTATATTTTTTCCTTCCCCCCAATTTTCTGAGGCCCCCCTAGCGCACCCTGGCGGCCCCCACTTTGAAAACCACTGGCATAGACAACACTTCAGAAAAGTGTCGTGTCATACCGGCTGGATTCACATTACTTAAAGTAGTCCATTGTTGCCGAGATCCCAGGGAGACCAACAATACACATGTACAACATAGACAGGGCCTCAATGATCTGTTTCAAAACTAAAAAACATAGTGATCGTGTGAGTCAGACGATGTGTGCACTGATTATCCCATCCAAGCAGTTGTTCAGAATATTGCATTGCCATATTTCTTTTTCCGTTTTGGACCTCAGTATCCTCTGAACCAAAAAAGCCGCAACACAAACAAAACACTGCCTTTTGTATTTTTAGCAATCGCTATAGGGGAAGGTGATTACTTAATGACCAAATTGTCGGTGTGTGGTTACGTTGCCCTTGAGATGCTCAGTGTGGCCATTAACATGTTGGTTTTGTGGAAACAAATACCTGTATGTGGATAAGGATGATGGAGTTGGACACAAACAAGTGGTGAAAACGAAACCTACCGAAAACATTGACCATATCAATTAACAATATAATAACAACACCGTCGGGTCACAGTGTCTACGTGATAAATGTTAAAACATATACTAATTTTTAAGTTTGGGTAGTATGTCGTTAAAAGTTGTGAAATGTAGTTTTTTTCTTATTTTCAAGAGCTAATTAGCAGAAGATCTGTCAGACTGTATAATTAATTCCACTTAATACTAATATCAGCTCACTTATGCAGGATATTGTAATTAAGTACTGAAGCGTGGTATTCTGTAAGAGTGAGGACGTTCGCAGACTGGATGAATTCAATAAAGGATTTATTCCTGACAAAAGATCTAGTA
>JAPTHA010000028.1:16067281-16077649 GCA_029814585.1 Gymnapogon annona
TTTAACTTTCTTATCGCCAGGATGTGCAGTGGAACGACCTGGACTATGCTAATAAACGCAGGGTCTTCACCTTTGACCCCTGGAGGTTTGGGGACCTACCAGAGATGGTGGAGGAGTTTCATAAGACAGGCCTGAAGTACATCCTTATTCTGGTGTGTCCACAGTAACTGACACTGATCTGTTGTAAATTTTTAAGTTATATTTTAATAAGGAACAGAGATAATCAGTCAATTCTTTCTTTGATTTGCTAATGTCTGTAACTGCACCTAAGTGATATTTTACTGTTTGTTACCACTAGATGGCAGCAATACTGTCTGGATCTCTGACTGATATGTGTTTTAGGATCCTGGGATCAGCAGCACGAGCTCCCCTGGAACCTACCCACCCTTTGATAAGGGACTCAAACATGATGTGTTCATTAAAAACACGACAGGAGACATTCTGATAGGGAAGGTTAGACCTCTTGTTTTATCGTAGGTGTGGTTGTTTGTACACCAATAATGCCCTTTCCCATACTGTGTAAGCAGGTGTGGCCCGGCCCTACAGCCTTCCCCGACTTCACCAGCCCAGAGACCAGACAATGGTGGGAAGACTGTATCAGAGACTTTCACTCTAAAGTGCCTGTGGACGGTCTGTGGATTGTGAGTAGGTGCTGTACACACATGATTATGACATGAAAAAGCAGATGTTTGTGGCCTGTTTTCAGCACAAAACGCAGAAATGTGAACACACTACACCATTCAAGTAGTAAATAACTTTATACTCCACTCAGGATATGAATGAACCAGCCAGTTTTGTTCAGGGCTCAGTGGACGGCTGTCCTGATAGTGATATTGAGAATCCGCCATACACACCCAGTAAGTTTTACACATGCACCCAAGTTTACATTCTGTTTCATTTCTTCACTTGCAAAGATTATTCATTACACATCAAGTGATTGTTGTGAATTTTTGGAGATTGGGTTGTATTCAGCACTTTCCCATCACAATTATATTATCTGCTGTAGTTTCCAGTCAGTGGGGAATGTCAAGGGAGTAACAGCATGGAACCAAACCACTGCACCGATGCAGATGGAATTAAACACAAAATATCCTTATTATCAACACTGGTTCAAGGAACTAACATTGATGCTTATTATATTGTTTTCTTTGTGAAAGTAAGGTATTCATTTTGATCAAATGTGACTTCAATACCTCCATATACCCTGTTTTCATATTTCATTGTATGTTTTGTGTATTAAGTGGGTTTTTTTGTATTTTAGTGTATGTTTTTACTTTCGTGCATCTTGGCGTATATTCCCCGGCTGAATAGCTCAGTTGGTAAAGCACCGGGCTGGTGCATAGGAGATACTGTGTTCGATCCCCGATAAGAGCGTCCAGTGGGTTGTGTCAGGAATGGCATCCGGTGTAAAAACTCCTGCCAAGTCAAATAAGAAAGTTGGATTTGCTGTGGCGACCCCAGAAGGGAAAAAGATCTTCGTCGTCATCTTAGCATATATTAAGGATGAATCCCATTGTACAGTTTTCTCCGTGAACACAAGATGTTAATTGCGATCAAAACATCCATACAAAGTGTTTTAAAAATTCAGAAATTCAGCTTCCTCAAACCAGCAAATACCATGAACATATCCACTATATTCACAGGATTTAAATATTTTTATGGTTCATCTGTCACATCATACACTGTGTTTACGTGAAGAAATGTAGGCTATATACCACACACAGAGTTGAGGAAATGTACTAAAAGTATGGAGCTGTTTTAATACATTGTACATTTAGACAGATGTGGATTTTTATAAATGGTTTAAATACTATTACACCATTACAATGGTTTGAGTGCTTGACCAAAAAAGGGTTGTACTGACTGCCTTTACAAGGGATAAATACCTTATACAACCATGCTCCAAAACTTCACACAGTCCTTTTAAAATCAACTAAATGACAGTACACATAATAAACGCACAGGATGTTAAATGACTCTGTCGTCTGTCATCTAAACAGGGGTGGTTGGAGGCCAGTTAAACTCTGGAACCATTTGTATGTCAGCCCAGCAGAGGCTGTCCTCTCACTACAACCTGCACAACATGTACGGACTGACCGAAGCCTACGCCACTCACAGGTCAGACTGTATGGAGATCAAACATGAGGGCAACGGTCGTAGTATGTTGACGGGAGTTGAAAATATTCAATACAAATGGTGTTAGTAACAGGTTTTGATGTCACAGTAGCAATAGCTGTCCTCTTCATATGACTAAGAGAGCAATGTTGTTGTTTACTCTTCATTTGGTTTCCGTCTTCAGGGCTCTCATGAAGGTACGAGCTAAGAGACCCTTTGTCTTGTCTCGATCTTCTTATCCGAGCATTGGGCGCTTTTCTGGAGTGTGGACCGGTGACGTCAGGAGTGACTGGGAGCAGCTTCAATACTCCATCCCTGGTGAGGACAACCAGTTTGAAAGAATGCACTTCACCATTGCACTTCATTATTGCGTCACTTGATAGTGGTTTGCAGATGTCTGTCAGGTTTGTGGTGAATCTGTATAAGAGCCGCACACTTTTTCCAAGTAGCATCAGACCACCTGATAAATTCGCAGTGACCTTTTGCACTTACCTCTGCACCTGTTCCCTTGCAGCGGTGTTACAATTCAGTCTGTTCGGGGTGCCCTTGGTGGGGGCGGACATCTGTGGGTTCGGAGGTGACACCACTGAGGAGTTGTGTGTACGATGGATGCAGCTCGGGGCCTTCTACCCATTCATGAGGAACCACAATGACAAACCAAATACTGTGAGACACCAATAGCATTGGATTTTGTGCCTTTTGTACATATTTGTTTATCTCAATTTGCTGATGCATTTATGCAAGTTTGAAAATTTTTTTTTTACTAAGTCAAGGGATTTTCCACTGGTTCATTAGCAGTGTGTCTCTTTCATGTATTATGAATAGGGGTAATTTGACCCTGTCTCATTGTGTCTCACAGCCTCAGGAGCCTTATGTATTTGGGAAGAACGCCCAGGCTGCCATGCGGAGTGTGCTAAATCTACGTTACTCCCTCCTCCCATTCCTTTACACACTTTTCCATCATGCACACACCTCTGCTGACACTGTAGCGAGGCCGCTCTTTCTGGAGTATGTATCCTTGTCTTCATTTGTCTCTTTTCTTCTCCTCATTTTTTTCGACCAAATGTATTTGCTGTAAGCGATAAAGACATCCGAGTCTGTGTATAGATTTGGATGTAAACACGTTCTGATATTTTTGTTTATTGTCTATTGTAAGTCTTAGCATTTTTTGGAGCCAAGTAGTGTTTTATTCAATTTGTTCCTTTATCATTCTACACAAACAAAATGATATAGAACACATTCGCATCTTTGTTCAGCCTTCACTTCCTATAACATTTGTCCTCCATTATATTAGGTTTCCTTCTGACCCAAACTGTCAGACAATTGATCGTCAGTTTTTGTGGGGGAGTTCACTTCTCATCACGCCAGTCTTACAGCCAGGGATAGAGGAGCTGGCAGCTTATCTCCCTCCTGGGACCTGGTACAGCATCCACACTGTAAGTTACACCTCCCCTTTCAGATTTTTCTTTATGTGACAACAGTGCTAGCATAAAAATCATTAGACAAAGTACACTGCTCTAATGTTCAGTCTATTTTTCAATGTTCAGGAGGCGTCTGGTCATGCGTTTGTTTTTCGGTTCGTTTTTCCATTTCTTTCTGAAGGGTCAGCCTTTCTACAGTAAAGGTCAGTATCTGCTCCTGCCAGCCCCTCTGGACACCATCAACATCCATGTGAGGGAAGGACACATTATCCCCCGGCAGGTGGGTGAAACCAAAGTACTACTCTTATGTGCTGATCTAAACACAGTTCGATGGCAGACAAAATGTGGTGGATGAATGATTTGTTCTCATATTTTATTTTTTTATTTTTCATTAGACAACAACATTATATTCCATCACACAACAGTCATATTTGTTCACCACCAGGCCACGCTCCCCCCCCACAAGGATGGGCGGATGAATTATTAATAAAATATTGCTGAATACAAAAAGTCTCACTCCAGATTATTTAAACAGATGGAAATTACAACAAGTGAGATGTACAAAGCTATTTCTACTGAACGACCTTAGGTTTGAGGTTTGTGTTAAGTAAACACTGCGTGCACACATGATATTGTGAAACCATTGACACACGATGCGTGTGCTCACTGTTTGTTTCATAATAGATGAAGTGTTTTGTTTTGTTGGAAGTAACGGTCATGACTTTAATACTTCAAAACAAACCATCTCACTCGACAGAAGAAAGATACATTTCTCTTTTTATTTCATGATATTTTCTCTGATGTGGTTTCTTTGACAAGGAACCTGCTTTGACAACCACGGCCTCACGCAGAAACCCCTTCTTCCTAACGGTGGCTCTGTCGGCGGGGGGCTGGGCCTGGGGAGACTTATTCTGGGATGACGGGGATAGTCTTGACACCTTTGAAACAGGAAGTTATTGTTATTTGATCTTCATTGCTGGACAGGTAGGAAAAAGATATGATTGGTATTGTGTGCTAAGAGCAAGATGAAAAAAGTTGTGGATTTTATACGTATGTTTAGAAAAGAAAAATAAAGCACACGTGTCTGTCTCAGTGTCAGGTTGTGAGTGACCCACGGAGACTGAATGGGGACCTAGATGGTCTGGTGTTGGGAGGTGTACAGGTGTTCGGAGTACCATCACCTCCTCTATATGTGTTAGCCAATGGGGAGAAAGTCAGGGATTTCACCTATCGCAGTGACACAAAGGTGAGCCAGCTTCATGTTACTGTTGATGTTATTTACCTTGTGCTTCCTCAACATGTCTACAATGTTGTCTGTACTTTATCATTATCAGACCTTAATGTGCAATTACTCTGTCAGTTTAATTCCAAGGTGTCTGTCTCTTCCCAAAGGCTTTAACAGTGACGGGCCTGGCCTTGTCCATGTCAGAGGCTTTCACTGTCCAATGGGCTCTCTGATGGACAGGACCTGATTACTTACATTAAAGGATCATTGACCTCCAAAGGAAACACTGGATCAAGAATACAAGCCTTTGACAATGTATATTTTTCAGAGTTAATAATTCTATTTTTAAAACTGAGGTTTACATGATTTTTATTAAACTTCTAATAAAATAATCAGTAAAAGGTCATTTTTATGATGATTGTGATACATTATTGCAGTTATTATATTTCAGTATTATACAAATTATTTAGTTAACTATATCGGCGTATTTTATTGCCATCATATTTTAATAAAAGAAAATTACCCTTAATGTTTACACCCAGACATTTTAATAAAGGTAATTTCATTAATTAATTTATCCATATTTTTTCATGCTAGATGGGCGGCTCCTCGCACATCTTAGTGTTGTTGTTTTACTTAGTTGTTCTTGAGTCTGTGTAATGGTTTTAAATGCTTTTTTCTAATAACATATAGTTTTGTATTTGTATTAAGTATTATAATGTGTGTTGATAAACCTTTGCAAAACACATCGAGGGACACACCTAGGTATATAACAGGGGTGTCAAACGTGCGGCCCAGGGGCCAAATCGGCCCGCCAAAGGTTCCAATCTGGCCCGTACGATGAATTTGTGAAGTGCAAAAATGACTCCTAAGATATTAGCAAAAAATTATAGTTCAGGTTCCACATACAGACTGGGAAAAATATTATCATAATAACCTAGAAATACTCATGACTACTAATTGTTCTTTGTGGAAATGTATATATTTTACTATATTAACACTAAAATAAAATATCATTTCACAAAAAAAAACCCCGTAAATAACCTGAACAAATATAAGCAAGCTGAAATATCTGAAGAGAAGTGTAATTTGATCAATTTTCTACCGGTTACTAAATGTTTTGTCTATGAGTGATAATATACACGTATAAATTATAAACTGAGGTACAATATTTTTAAAGTTATACTTAAGAATTTTAAGGTTGCTAATGTTAGTCACATTAATTAAAAGGACATTTTGTATATGTAAACATTTTTATCATATCCAAAAAGTTTTGGAGTTGACATTATTGATATGTAATTGTTATTATTGGACTGGTCCAGCCCAGGTCAGGGCACATTGGGCTGAATTTGGCCCCTGAACCAAAATGAGTTTGACACCCCTGGTATATAAGGTAAAACAAAGTCAATAGAAAACCACAAGGCAAAAGGGAATAAAATCACAAAACAGAATGTGGCAAAATAATGTTATGTTTATTTTTCTTCCTATTTCATCAATTAGTTTACAGTGGGGGGTGAATTCATGTCACACCAAATTTTACACTAAAATAACCAGGGATCTTTCATCTATTTAAGTAAATAGAAAAATAATCAGTATCCTGTGAGAATCGCGATCGTGGTTTCATCATTCCAGTAAAAAGATGCTCTGAGTCTCCCTCTGGTCCTGATGATAGATCAACAGCGTCTGCAAATGACCTTTATACGTCACTTGTGACGAAAAGGGTCAGATTTTATTATAGGCTTGCTCTGATGATGCTTCTGGTTCATTGAAAAATACATACGTTCAAAATATTATTTTAATATGTGTGTATTTTTCCTTTATGTGTTGTCTGACATCTAAAATTTCCGGTTTGTGTTGGAATAAAGCTTTGCGCTTCCGGAAGCAGTGAAATTTGGAGGATTGGTCTGGAACTGGTAAGTCAAGTTTACATAGACGTGACCAATTGTGACCGAACGTGCGGTGACGTAGACCTACAAAATAAAAGCCTGATTCATTTTCCATCGCGTCCCTTAAGGTCTGTCTAAAGGGAAGTGTCTTATTGTGAAAGACACGTTCGGAAGTGTCTTTTTTAGTCAAGAGACAGCAGCATGTCAAACGTTTTGGTGTCACTATCAGAAAACACGGGGATACAAACAAGACTCCACTTCGTAACAGCAAAGGTATAACCTCGAGAAAAGCTGTGGAACCTCGCCGGTGCGCGGTGCTCTCTTCCCGGGGCCGGTTGAGATGGATGTCCGGTGTGGGCTGTAGACTCCTGCGGCGGGACTGAAGGTGAGCTCCGCCGCCTGGCCCCGTCTCCCTCACACACTGTTTGCTATTCATTCATTCCTTCTGCTGGAACAGGTGTAGTCAACATTCGGGATGGAGACGTTTCTCTCCTACTAGTGGAAACGGTGACAGGTTGTTTATTTGTTTTGGGGTTTGTTTGTTTTTCGGTGACGTTTGGCTCTCAAGTAAAACAAACTTCAAAGTTGCTGTTAGCCGTTGGTGTGTCCTGACAGCTCCACTGAAATATTAATGCTCAAGATGGTACCTTCTCAGGCCAGAAATGCAGAGTAAACGTGTTTTTCTTCGTCTGCCTCTGGACGTAAATACTGTCGCGGTGGGTAAAAGCCTGGTCCCGGGCTGCTCTCCTCCTCCTCTTCTTCCTCACCCTCCTCCTCCTCCTCCTACATGCTGATGGAGCCCTCGACATGATGGCACGCCTCGACTACACGGGATACTCCGAGGATGTTACCGTAGTGTCGGATACTACTCAAACTCACCACAAGGACCACCGTCACACGCGATCAGCCAAAGAAATATAAGCCGGAGTATAGCTATTACACATGTCATTTTATATTTTAATTAAAGCCGGCCATTATTTTCTACTGTCGTGCTTTATCAAATGATGAGTAAAGTGTTTCCCAAAAAGCCACCGTAATGTCCTCAAACGCATCATTCAGGTCACTCATCAAAGAAGCCAGAATACCGTTAAAATTCAGCACCTAATGTAGACTTAAATTGATGGTTGAACGGTAAAATAATCCATTTAACAGTGAGGTAATCGTCAAGTCCCAACACGAACCTAAAATCACAGTAAGTCAAGGAGAAAAATCATCACAGTGTGCATTGAATCTTGGGTAATCACTAATATAGCTCTAATGTCTGAGCTTTTCTGTTTATGGGATTAATGTAATAGGTACTTTCTAATAGGAATGCATTGTCATTCCTTGTCTCATTCTCACACTGTCTAGTTTTAAAGTGTTGCGGGTGCTCTGTCGTGCAGTTTTAAAAAGTCAAAGAAACAATTTTACATTTGTCTTGGAGGGCTTAAAGTTGCATCTCATGATGACAATCCAAAAAGCCTGACTAGAAACAAACAGCCGTTGCATTTTCTAGTACAACAGGTATAACCAGCCAGTGGTTGCAGGGTTTATGCATATTGATTTTATTAACTCAGTTCAAATCTGTTTAGACAGTTGTATTCATATTACACAACACACATGAACCTGCTCTACATGCCGTCTCACATCTTCAAAGCCTAAACATTTTCACTGTGAGTCATCCATAGTGTTTCCTCATGACTTACCCAGTTTGTGCAGAGTCCTGGAACCTTGTTTTGCAGTCTTCTTTGTGGCCGGCCTTTTTAGCTGCTTCAGGCACGTTGGTGTACAGTCAAATGAAAAGGGGTGCTCAGTGCTCACTCCTCCATTCAAATGTCAGTCTAACAACTTAATTAATGTGGCCCAGAGGTGAGAAGCTGAGACTCTGGAAACTTGTGGCCTCCATACTCGCAGCTAAATTTCCATGGTGTATGTTTCAAGTTCTTATTAAAAGTTGTCTTGTTAATGGGCTACCTGCTACGAGTTTGCAAAAAAAATGTGGAGTATTCTGCTGCTCACAGTGGGATTAGACCTAGTTTAGGATGGTGTTTCAGTCCTGAGGATGTGAGTCATTTGATAAACTGGTAAAAGGTCAGAGAGGAGAGACAGTGTGTGCAGGCACACTGAGGTGTTGACAGCATAAAAGATGAAGTGAGAGGACTCTATCCTTTAACAGCTGGGCTGTCAGCCTGAATGGCTGCTATCAAACAGACTGCCTCTGTAATCACATACAGACCAAAATAACCACTGGATAGTAGTAGCAGCAGGGGAACTAGTAGAAGCACAGGGAATATATTATTTCTGTTAGGAGGCGACTGAAAACCAGCCGTGTGTCATCTTTAAAACCCCAGCCTGTCATTATGCACGTTATGCTGAGTGTTTTATCTGACTTGTAGGAGTATATGTTTGACAGTATCGTACCATAAAGTCATCTGCACAGGTGTTCCTCAGGGATGTATGAGTTCTCTCATTGTGTTTACATTACAGAGAAATGATGATATAATAAGTCATCCCCACAATTTTATTGTCAAGGTTTCACACGACTCTGCTATCCTGAGACTTGCGGTGCAGACTTGGAATCCAATGATTGTGACACAGTAGCCTGATATCTATATTTAAAATGCCAATACTGATGCTATTTTCAGTCAGTCTTGTTTTTGTTGGTATTCATCAGTCCTTGTGTTACAGCAATTTGAAAATGTCTTCATTATATAGAGAAATATGATAAATTAGATTAGATATACCTTTATTTGTCCCACGCGGGGAAATTGTAGTTTACAGCAGCATAATAGATTACACACACAAGAGTTACTCAAAAACTTGGAGCAAGTCTTGAATAATATAAAAAATATAAATATAAGGAAAGGACAGATTGTGCCACAAGTTCAGAAAAGTGTCATTGAAAAGTGTCAGCTTCTATTATAACACCTGACAGCTGCAGGAAGGAACAACCTGCGATACCTGTCTTTCACACACTTGGGGTGTCTGAGTGTGTCACTAAAGGAACTCCTCAGTGCAGTCAGTGTGTGTTTGAAGGGGTGGGAGTCTCTGACCAAGATGGTGGCAAGCTTTGCTGTCAACCTCCTCCTCCACAGGTTCCAGAGTGCATCCTGGGACGGAGCTGGCCTTCTTATAATCAGTGTATCAGCTGATTGTCACACTCTCTTAGATTGAGTTTTAAACTCATCAAATATTACATAACAGAACAGATTAAGAGCCGCTACTACAATCAATCAAACGGTATCTCATAACAGTTTCAGGGGGTATTGACCAATGTTTGGCTGATATGAGAGGTCATCCCCAGAGCAGACAGTGAGATTTCTCACTAGTTTGTTGAAACACACGAAATTAGTTTTGATCCAGAGCATGTGGGGGATTGTTCTCAATCACTGGTTCATAACTGCTGTATTCCGCAGGTTCATTTTTGCTCGAGTGAACACACTGGCTGTAATCTGTTTTGGAATGCCCAGGTGAATTAGTTTCACGTAGAATCCAACAATGTCTCTACTGCAAAGTCTCTCTGGTGTTTGGGGTTGGACGGAAGGCACTGGCGTTATCTGATCATGCTGTGATGGAGAGGAATGTTATAAAATCTCAGTGTGATTTGGTGAAAAATATAAGGCAAAAGACACCTGGACGGGACAGAAGGGTGTGAAATGAGGTGTCGTTGTCTATAGCATGTTCGTCTATGTACTTTAAAACCGTAGAGCCATAGTTGCAGATATTAAATATTTACTGTGAC
>JAPTHA010000028.1:16090669-16103879 GCA_029814585.1 Gymnapogon annona
TGGGTGGTGGGGGGTGGGGGTGGGGGGGATGTCAGTGAAGCAGTCTTGAGATGAGGAAAAAATGAGGTTACAAGCAGATTGAGAACGACATGCGGGAAAGGTTTTGAACTGGAATCATACTGGGGAAGTTACGGTTTACGGTTGGCAGTCTTCAACCCAACCGGGATCATTTTTAACTCCAGCTGAAACGGCTTCTATAAAGGGCTCAGTAATGGAGTCGTTAATGATATATTACTTGTCATTGAGTTTTATGGGGGCTTTATTACACCAGCGTTTGTTTTCTTTTCTCTTTTTTTTTAACCGTTTTATTAGCGTTTCCTGTTGAGATCTGTATATTTAAGAGGTCTACATTGACCCTCAAAGACCTTAAAAAAAACGATGGAGACCCAGAGAATCTATTGATCTGGAATGTTTAATAACTTAACAAATCATTATTCATATGCATATATTTGAATAATTCAAGTTTCAATGCAGTTTTACAGCTTTTCAGATATGACGTTCACAGTGAACATAGAAACACTTGTTGAACTTTGACTCATGTATGAAACCCATGTTTTCTGGCTTATGGAAGTATTTGTAAGTCTTGACGTTCAGTTAGATTTTATTTTTCATATCTTTTGAGTTTATGCTGCAGTTTTATGAACATCAACATGATCAGGAGAATGATTATAGGAAAATAACTAGTTATCATAAAACCCAAAATGCAGTGGATAATATTATAATAAATGATGATAAATCACTTGGAAAAAGGTTAAAAGTAGCAAAAGATTGATTTAAAAGTCCCCCCTAAAATAGTTCTAGTCTGATAAGAATGATATTCTGATACAAAACAAATGGCATTAATTTATTGATGTATTGGTTTAACCTTTATTTACAGTAGCTGCTGTATATGTGAGTTAGTGGAGATCTGACGACTGAAAGAACTATTAGTACAGGCCTTAAATAACTACACTCCCATATAATATCTCCACATCCACAACTGATCACTGACATCATCAGAAGTATCAAGTGATAAAAACATGTAGTAAACTTCAGAGTCACCCCCTCGGGAGAGTGGGAGGGTCCAGCAACACAAAAGACGACACGGTGAAAGTAAACAGTTGCATGGCGTTGCATCAGGTGTGCGCTCATTATTCCTGGTGGGGCTCCATGGAAAACAAACAGTGTTAATTAAATCCCTTCAGCGTGTTAGGACTTGAGTACATTAGTATCATACACAGAGTACACTGCTATTATAGCAGTTAACACTTTGAGAGGTAGATTGTGGTTTTGTGGTTCCAGTGTTATCCTCAGCGGAGAGAGTTTGATCCTGAAATACGTCTTTAGTCCACTCTTCGCCCACCGCCACCATCTTCTTTAGCTCATTTTCTGCCAACCATTAGTGTTAGTGTTACATCAGAGTAACGTTTAAGGTAAAAAGAAAAAAAAGTTCTATTGTAATAAGCAGGTTTTTCCTCAGTGACACATACAATAAAACGTTCTTGAAGTCCTTTCCTCTTTTAACCAGTTAACTTGACATTTCATTTTATTTTGGTCCAGGTTGTCTATGAGTCCAGAGGAGCACAGTGAGTTCTGGAGGAAAGTCCAGTTCACGGTGGATAAAGACGTGGTAAGAACAGACCGCAGCAACCACTTTTTCAGAGGCGAGAACAACCCCAACGTGGAGATCATGAGGTGAGACCCCCCCCCCCAACCCCTCGGTCATTTTCCCGCTTCCTCCAGGTTTTTTTTTTTTTTTTTTTTTTTCCCCTCTCCTCTCTCACTCGCGCATCTCTTCAATCTGGCCTCTCCTTCTGTCACCTTCGCTCGATCCATCCTTATCGTTCATATTCGGCAGCTCGACACACAGGCGTACCTATTCATTTCATATTCTGAACCCTGGGGGAGCCGCAAATGAGTTTCATGCTTTATTGACTCTGACTAAGCCGTCTGAGCACTTTTGATGCATACTCAGAGCTAATGGCTTTCTAAACGAGGAGCAAGAGGATTTAAATAGCATATTAGTTTAGTGACTCTCATCGAGGCTCCTGGTATTTGTCCACGTATTACATCTCGTTGCTGTATCTGGGGGAGGGGTGTTACCGCCGCGGCTCATGCACACTTATCTCTTGGTTTCTCAGTTTTCACATCTGCTGAACTGATACGAAACAGATATTTTTTTTGTTTTGTTTTGGGTTTTTTTTGTTTTTTTGGCACATCTTCTGAACTTCTTATCAAACCGCTGAAGTGTATGCTTCTTCAAAAAGAAACTGAGAAAGAAATGCTTCTTAAAGTTCTTCAATCACACTCAAACAATAAATTGCCCTTCCTTTATTAATGCGGTGACTCATTCATGTAACTAAGTATGGCAAAGGATGTTTTCTTAGTTGTATCCGTATGCAAAAAAAAAAACAAAACAAAAAAATTATCTTTAATTAGCTCCCTGGTTACCAGAGAAGTTGGCATAGCAACCTCTAAAGCGGGGCTCGCAGTGTTTTTCTGGGCATTACCAGCAATGCTGAAACACATGTTGGATCATTCAGAGTGTTTGGGTGGGACCGTACTTGTGTGTGGTTTGGCTGGGTTTCACTCTCCTGAACATGCCTATATAAGGGGCCGTCAATAAATGCACACTTCCCGGAGAAAAACAAAACAAAAAAAACTGCCAAAATTGAAACATTTATTACATTTGTAGCTCTTTGTATTGGAAGTGTTGTTTTCTGCTGAGACGTTACTACAACAGCACTTATACGTCCGCGGCTGATCTTGCTCCAGGCGAATTCTGCTCAACTATGCAGTGTTTAATCCCGACATGGGCTACTGCCAAGGCATGTCTGACCTGGTGGCCCCCCTGCTCACTGAGATCCAGGATGAAAGCGATACCTTCTGGTGCTTTGTCGGCCTCATGGAGAACACCATTTTCATCAGCTCGCCCCGTGACGAAGACATGGAGAGGCAGCTGGTAGGAGGTTTCTCCGCACGGCTTTTAAATGTCAGCCTTTTGGTCGTAGAAAGGTTAAGAGTTGTGTCAGTAAAGATGCGCGTACCTGCCTCCTTTTTAGATGTACCTACGGGAGCTGCTGCGTCTCATGCAGCCGCGCTTCCACCACCACCTGACCAGGCTGGGGGAGGACGGCCTGCAGCTGCTCTTCTGCCATCGCTGGATACTGCTGTGCTTCAAGCGAGAGTTCCCCGACACGGAGGCTCTGCGCATGTGGGAGGCCTGCTGGGCGCACTATCAGGTCGGTGCAAAGTCCCAACGACTCCTTCGCACACACTAGTTTGTAAAGAAAGCTTTGCGTACGAGTGCACGGGGGCGTTCAGAGGTATTTAGTTTCACCGCAGCACTAAATATTTGATGGTTTTATCAGGACACGTGCAGAAAGCCAAATAACAAACCCCCAGTATAAGCCTGCAGAATTCCTCTGGAACCATTTGCGAAATATCCATATATCCATGCGATACAATTTTTAGGAACAATAGAAGATGACTTTGTAAAACAGAATTGGATTCTTTATTGACGATTAGCACAGACGTTTCCATAAAGTACATTTCTGTCACCATTTCTTTGCATGTTTTGCACAGATCTGTGAAATTCTATGTTGGAGTCGTAGAGTCGTATTCTATATCCTTTTAAAGAAAATAAAGATAAAGCAATGTTCTGTGGAGATAAAAATCCAGCCTGTGGGGTGTTGCATGTTGAATCCATTGAGGTAATCTGTTCTGGTATATGATTAACAAGTCTATTTATCCATGTTGTTCCATTTAACGCTGGCTCTTCTGCAATAATCACTTCCAGTAAGAGCCTTTTAACACCAACCAACCGGATGTTCATTAAGTATTTGTCACTTTTTTTTTGCCGTTTATGTTCCCAAACGATATAATTTTTTTTTAGCAATATTTTTATTAGCAGTATTCAAATTAAACACACACAACTGCACAAAAATACAGTCAACCACCAATGACATAATCAATATTCACACACATATACAGTACCAATGACTGTTTAGGTCACTTCTTGTTTAAATAGTCAATTAAGGGTCTCCATACCTCTTCAAAGTCCTTAGCTTTTCCTCTTATGATATATGTGAGTTTTTCCAAAGCGACACAAGATGCCATTTCCATAGTCCACATTTTTATTGGAGGTACTTCTATACTTTTCCAAAAAAAAGTAATTGTTCTCCTGGCCTGCAATAGACTAAATAGACAACGCTAATAGACCAAAATCAATTAGTGTTGTTTTTCCTTTACTGGTCACAAATTCCTTCGGATATATTCCTAAAATGCAGAGTGTTGCACAATGGGGAACCTTGGTTTCCACTATTGTGGAAATAATTTGAATAACCGCTTTCCAAATGACATAATTTTAATCTGAATCGGCAACTTTACAAATGTCGTTGTAAATGCCGTTAATCTTTGGTAACAGGCCCCAAAAAACATGGTGATGGTCTGCATTTTGATTAAAGCATTTACCACAATCTAAATATATATGTATTTTTTATTTCCTTGTGTTGATTTTTCTTAATTTTGTTAACTTTACAAATCTGGAAAATGATTTAACTGTATTCTACATGGACTGAAGTATTGAATTTGGGTGTTTCATTGTTAAAATGGGACTGAACTACAAAACAAAACTGACAAACGTCACAATATAATTGATATCGTGATAAGTATCACTACAATGAATGCATTTATTTTACATTCAGGGTTAATTTTGTGTAGAGTCATATAAAGTGCTGCAGAGGTTTTACCCAATGTTGAATCTTTTCAATTGTCTTTATTGTTTTAAATGTCCTACCTCTACATTTCTCAAATATTTGTTGAATTTTTGCCCTAAATAATTTCCTTAAACCACAAATGTCATCTGGTTTCTTTATCTCCAAACAAATAATCACATTGACACTGTATGATTTTTTTTTTATTCAATATTTAAAATTGTGAAGAAATTGGAAGTTCAAAAAGTATATTTTTTTCAACATAGACCTGGCCAGTTTTGACTTTTTTCTTTTTATCGTGATTATTTTATTTTTGAGGTAACATCAGGAAAAAAAACCCCTTGATTTACAGAAAGGAAAAAGATGTGACATTCTTCTAAAACTCGTTTCAGTTTGGTTCATATTAGTGATTCATCAGCAGTAAAGTGTTCAACGACGCGAGTGCTCAGTTCTGTACACTTGTTTTTATTACTCACACATTTTAACACTGACTGGATTCCCGGTGTGAATTTGATGCACGTGAATGTTTTTTTTTTTTTTTTTTTTTATTTTCATTTTTACCCGTCCTGGCTGCTGTCCTCTGCCAGAGTCTCGTAGATTTGCGTCTGTCGTGTTCACTCCCGTGACACAGACGCTTAACACGTCTCCTCGCTGTAGCGGAGTCAAATGTCAGTGGTCCATCTGTTCAGACTCCCTGCGAAATGTGCTGGAGGTGTTGACGGAAAAGTAAAACCTCTTTTTTTTTTCTTTTTTTTTTTTTTTAGAGAGAGTTGAGTGTCGCCTACCTTCATTAATTTCCGATGCTGTATTTCATTCCACTGTGTGGCTCTTATCACAATGGCTACACGTAAAATATATTACCATTAAGCATATTTATACACCAGCTGAATGTAATTTTACACATTTGTCTGAGAAATTCATACATAAATATCATTAGAAAACCTTGCATGCATAAATAATGGTCACATGAGAGAAGCAGTGCAGCCCTTTGTTCAACACATTGTAATTAGGCATTTTAAAGGATTAAAATGCAGCTTTTATTCAGTCATTTGTTAATTTTACTCCTTAGCCCGATTCTTCTTTGGCTTGACTTTATCACCTTCCACCCATTAATTCAAATTTTTACCTAATATATCCTCTTAATATGAATTTCCTTGGATTGAATTTTAATGATAATTTGCATAATTCACGTGTCTGTTCATTGTTTTTTCCTTGTTCCGTGTTAACGTACGCACTTTGCCCTGCAGCAAGGACACGACCGAATACAGTGATTTAAGAAACATCACTAAGTGTCGTTTTATTGGAGGTGTTAGAAGCTTCTTTGAGGAAAAAAAAAAAAAAGCCTTTCTTTGCCTTTGGTAGACTGACTACTTCCACCTATTCCTGTGCGTGGCCATCATCGTTCTCTACGGCGAGGACGTGACGGAGCAGCAGCTTGCCACCGACCAAATGTTGCTTCATTTCAGCAACCTCTCCATGCACATGAATGGAGAACTGGTGCTCCGTAAGGTAACACAGACACGAAAACAGCCTCAGGTTTTTGGTTTATTTATTTATTTCTTTATTTCCATGCTCTGTTAGTCTCCATCCCGTTACGAATACATCGATCCGTAGGTTCCATTTCTACACACTACATCAAAGCAACTCTGCTATAGTGTAACCTGCACACGGAGGCCTTGAGGTGCTGGACAGGACGCCTCTGTGGCACGCAGAGGATTTATGATCCACATCGCTGCTGCCATGCCGTGTGTGTGTGTGTGTGTGTGTGTGTGTGTGTGTGTGTGTGTGTGTGTGTGTGTGTGTGTGTGTGTGTGTGTGCAACCTCATGTTTATGGATTCTGTGTTAGCGCTCCTGCAACCACAGGCAGTGGGTTCACGTTAGCATGCAGCCAGCGTAACTCCAGCAATTTTGCATCAGTAATTCAAGAGCAGGGTTTGTACCTTTAGGTAAAAAAAAAAAAAAGGAGAAAAAAAATGCAATACTGACCTTGACTGCGTTTCGGTATGTTTTTCCTTTACAGGGCTATTGATGTATCGGAGTATTCACTGTTTTTCCACAAACCGCAATTATCTCCTATTTCTTAAACTATATGTAGTTTCGGATTCTTTCATTTTTTTTGCCACGCCTCTTTATATTCACTGACTTTGTTTTCCTCTGGGTTATTATAGTTTAGAAATAAAGTCCTTGACCTGTTTTTTTAGTTTCATCTTTTGGTTTTACAAACGTCAAGTTCCTTTTGTTTGTATTTAGAATATTTCTCCAGCTTTAGTTTGAAGTTTTGGTACAGGTTTCTCGGGAGTTGAGAGGAAAAGCTTGACTGAAAAATGTAGGATGAAAAAAAAACCACATTAATAAACAATGGCTTCACGTCACTCAATGTCATTTGATTCTTGCGCTGGAAACCTTGAGGGGAAACAAAGCTGATTTTACGCGCACTTGATTTTTTTTCGTTTCATTTAATATAGTTGTCCCATTTTATTTTGATTTAGTTTTTCCTATTTTTGAAAACACTTGTTCCAGTTTTAATGTAGATCATGATTTTTTTTTTTTACTTCACTAACCTTGGCCGGTTCTCCTATTTTTCCAGGCTCGCAGCCTTCTCTACCAGTTCCGCCTCCTACCCAGAATCCCATGCAGCTTACACGACCTCTGTAAACTGTGTGGCCCAGGGATGTGGGACAGCCGCTACATCCCCACTGTGGAATGTTCTGGAGAACACCCAGACTCACAGAGCTGCCCCTATGGAGGCACCTCCACCCCACAGCCCTCCTCACCCTCCCCATCGTCCACACCCTTGCCCTCGCCAAACCCCACCCCGACGCCTCCACCGGCGGGCAAGAGAGGTTCCAAAACCCGGGACATTTTCACCTTTCGGAAACAGTCCTGAGGTGGAGGCGGGACATTTTTAGATTTGTTTTGTTCATTCTGTTTGTACAGCAGGGTTTAAATCCATGTGCTGGATTCCTGAACTGTTTGCTGCTCCTCTCCACAGACCCTCCTACTAGTTTTCGGTCACGACGCGACCGAGCTTATTTGTTATTGGATCTTTTAAACGTGGTGCAGCGTCGGAACACTGCCTTATCAGAATGTCGGCAGCGTTCAGAATCGCACAAATCTGCAAAGGACCATTCCTCTGTCGGGTCCTCGGCTCAAGAGGGTACTTTTTGTTTTGGAGCAGGTAAAGACAATCACCAGCCACGGTGTTGGTCTGGAGCAACCTCAGGTTTGAGTCTGTTGCTGGCCTGGCATATTTCCATTTATGGGCAGGGATTCCATGAGGGTCCGAGGCAGCCAACCGGTCCCATTTGCACAGACTCGAACCAAGGATAATAAAACTGGAGATTCATTCACAGGACTTGAACGTGAAGTACTCACTATGGAATATTTGTGTGAATACCGTATTATTAAGTGCGTATTTCAAAGCAGAGCACGTATTTTTAACACAAAGTCTAAACCCTTAGTGACGTCAACGAAGGGTTAAACCTACCAATTAGATTATACATGAATATCTGATGCTGTTGAGTTTGTTTCAATTCAGTTTACCAACACGTCTTATCAGCATTTACCGATATTTAGCAATATAATATCCTTGCATGAAGCGATTCTTTACATATAGAGGGCACAATGCGTGTGTGTGTGTGTGTGTGTTGAGGAGCAGGTCTGAATGTGTTTATATGACAAATATTCACATCACGACAGGGCTCCGCATATTTCCTCAGCAGGTCATACAACAAAACAATCTTGATTTCTTTCTGTTTCTAAATGTGTTTCCCGACTGGCGAGAGGAAACCAGCCGCATGTTTCCTCTTGATAAAGTCAGAGACTGATGTTCGTGTTACCTGTTGAGCAATAGGAGATTTAGCATTTACACGTTACCATCAGGAGATGTAGATGAGTTTCCCGTCTGAAACTCATTTACACGTGGCAGCGGAGTCCGCTACGATGCTTAATTCGTGGTTTTGTCACAGAAAACGCAGAAATTGATGGCGCTCTGTTTTACTTGAATTTTTTTTTTTTTTTTTGTCTTCTGTGTTGATACGTGTTTAGACAGAGATGTGAAAAATTGTCAGCACGGAGTACGTTTTTATTTTTTTTATTTTTTTTTTCCATCCAGCATTCTCTCCACCTGAAAATGGATGGTAATGTCAACGAAGCACTATCAACACTACGATTCAGTCCACATGAATGTATCTGCTGTTCGCTACTTTTCTCACTCAACAACAGTATGGAACTATTCAGTACGTGTGCGTACGTGTGTGTGTGTGTGTGTGTGTGTGTGTGTGTGTGTGCGCGTGTATAAACTGGAGTGACCTCTAAACATCTGGTAATGAGTTGGAGCAAAGGCGTAGACAGTCCCCCCCCCCCTGACCAGTCCCTTAAATTATAGCAGTCATCAGGAGGAAACCCGGGACAGAAAACACCAAAATAAAACTGTGTTTGGAAACGTCGGGGAAATGGAAAGAGAAGAGAAGACCATCTTATCAGGACGGTTTTCAAAAATGTGTGACAGCTGTTGAGGGACGGGATACACACAGTCTGCACGTTGCTTCTGCAATTTGCAAATCCCCCGATGTTACCACCACTTGGGGAGCCCCCAAACTCCCCCTCGTCCCAAGAGCATCTGAGTGACACTCCTGGGGGTGAAAACCTCTTGAAATTACTGCTGAAATGTAACATTTAAGACCCTCCGTTTAGGTTTCCTCCCCCCCCCCCCATCCCCCTTCCTCCCCTCCTCCTCCTCCTTCGCTCTCCCACCGCCTCTCCTTCTCTCTTGCGGTCTCTCGCTCTCTCTCACTCAGCGAGCAGTCCCCGCAAATGACATTCATAACAGCTCCTTTTCCTATTAGTTATCACGTGCAGCTGCTCGCTCTAAAAGCCCACAGAGTTTGGGAGATTGGGGCGGTCGCATGAGAGTGAGCTAAATCAGAAATGCCTAGTGGGAAAGTACCTTTGCCTGTGTGTGTGTGTGTGTGTGTGCGCGTGTGTGTCTAGATGAACTCATGAATATAATTTCAATGAATGAAATTAAATCACATTGTCTTCACAGACACTGGAAATCACAAGCATAATGAATGACCACCCCAATTTGAAGGGGTTGGGATCAGTCATCGCTGAATGTACAACGTCTATGGTATTACTGTACACATCACCAAGTAAAGAGACTATTCTTAGTCTTGGTATTAATAAAGATGCGCTCAGACTTTTGTGAAAAAAAAAAAAGAATGTAGATGTCTTACTTGACACCAAATTGTAAGCGAACAGGAAATGGGGTACGGTAATTCAACTACATACAGTCAGGCTGGGAATTATGACATAACCCATCAGGTAAATCCTCACCATCACAATAACAATGAATGAGTCATAGCTAACCAAAAAAAAAACAAAAAAAACATTCATAGCATTAAGCATTTATGCTAAATTATTAAAGAGTTATGCCGGATGCTGAAAGATGGATTTTTTTAATACCAATAATAAAATAATGGATTAAGTACATGAGTGGTGTTTCTCCCTACTTTGTTACAGATATTTTACTGGAGTGATTCTCTTAAATCCCCGTGTGGAGCTACGCTGGTCCGACAAAGGCAACGCTTTGTATTCATGTCTTTTCCACATGTATTTTTCTCTCTATGAACACTGAGGTAGACGAGGCTGAAAGGCGCTTTTTTTTTTTTTTTTTTTTTTAATACAGAATTACAAAGTAAGACTTGCATCTTTGAGCTTTTAAAGGGTCTTAGGCTTATTCCAGGAAATGGACAGGTTCCAACGTGCAAGAATAGCAGCAGATTAATTTAATACAAGTCAGGTAAAGTGTCTGACGTGTCAAAGAAATATCAAATACAACAACAACAATGAACATTATTTACTGTTCTGTACCTGCTGGATCATGTGCAGAATTAACATGAACATCTTGGATCTGTTGTGTTTCTACATGGAGCCGCTTTCATTTCAGATCTACTCATACAATAAACTCTATACAAGCATTCATTTGGAAACCAAAATTACACATGCATATATTTGTAACTCATACAAATTTTACTGTTTTTTTTTTATTGTGCAGATTGTGATATTTTTATCCATTTTGAAAGACCTTTATAAAACCACAAAGTGAATTAAACATGACGTCCACTAACACATACGCATTACACACATTTTGTCTTTATATTTCATTTTTTCATACATATTGTTTTTATTTTCCTTAAGACAATATTACATTTATACACTGCAAGATAACATGCCCAACCCACCATGGCAGGGTCACAGATGGCAGACAAGACACACACACACAAACCCCCCCCCCCCAGACAAAACAGGTACAATGACATAAACATAAATAATTGAACCACAGGAGTCACAGAGAGACATATGTTGACCTCTGACCTCCTAAGTCCTACAAGCCCTGCTCATTACATTCATTTTGAAGTCGAGCAGAAATTCACTTGACAACAGAATTCACACGGCGACATTTTAAAGCTACAGCACACAATCTATCACATATATTTTCCTTCACCGTTGTTCACAAACGGTGTCACAACAGTCAGTTTTATCTCTTTATTTAAGGAAACTAATACAGGGGGAAATTTGAGTATGATGATTGATTGTCCATTTGACATATTTCCCTGTTAAGAGGAGGAAGTTATGCTTGAACCGGCTACTTTTTTTTTTTTTACCGTTTCATTATTGCTTTAGGTGTGAACTAGTTTCACTAGAAACTGCAGGTATAATTTCAAGCTTCCTGAAACTGTACACTCGGATTTTTCCGTGAACATTATATTAACCGAAGGCGCTCAAAGTCAGGGGGCAGACAGCAGTATTGCGTCATCAAAGACCCTAACTAATTTACCCAAACGTAACCCCACAGCATATTACCCAGCAAAAGTTAGTCACTCAAACCCACTAAGGGTGACTCCGGTCTGTTGGTTCAGTCATAGAACCTTCCAGAGAAAACGCCTGCGAGTATGATTTTCCCTGGAATCACTCAAAAGGTGACTCACTAACATCAAAAAAACCTACAGCTGGAGAAGTTCCATTCACTTCCAAGGAGCTCAGACACCTGATGGAGACACTGATACTGTCTGCATAGATGTCTCCGACAGACCATTGATCGCACACGCTGTCAAACAGCCAAAGCAAGCAGCGGCGGCGGATGAAGCAGCTCTGTAGCGTTAGGGCTAAACTTTAGGAATCATACTTCTGCAAAGTTTTCCTCAAGGGGGGGGGGTTATATTGTTTGTTAGGAAACTGAAATGGAAATCCCCTAACAGAAAGAGTTCAAGTCTATTCTTTTTGTATCTTTGCAGAGTTTAAGGTTAGACGCACAGCAAAGGAGCGACCTAGTTTACTGCCACTGTCGTAGAAATGACTGTGTTTACAGCCAGAGTTTGATGACTGAGACCAGAGCGGTGAAACCCTGGAACCCATAAAAACATAAAACAATCCCCATCGATCCAAACCATCCACTGATCTAAACCGCTTAATACCTGTTGATGGCCTAAACCTATCAACACATGGAAATAATTGGGGTAAAATACAGTCATTCATCCTTTCCGCGGTCGTCAGACGTGTCCCATTTGGACGTTCAGAGGTTGTGTAGTTACCGTGGAAACACCATCATTTTCTACAACACTGATCCACCAGTAAAAGCCATAGAGTCGGATCAATGACAGCGGATGGACAGACCGGGTTTATGTTCAGCTGTTGATATTTTGTTGAAAAAGAAAGTTTTTTTCCCCTCACTATTCATCGTTTTAATGAAATAATTGACTTTACTCTGATCTTATATGAATATGTACATGATCAATGAATTGAATAGAGTGAAAATAAATTAGTTTTATTAGAAAAAATCCCACAAATTACAGAGGATAATATTTTAATATATAAAATTCTATGTATTTATTTATTTCAGCATTTGGCAGACGCTTTTATCCAAATGCAACTTACAGGAGAAAGTCAATAATCGACAATCAAGCAATAGATTAAAACAAAAACAGCTGTACATTTAAAAGTAAAGAATAAAAAGCACCATTATTAAAATGAAATAGAAGCATAGATTAAACAGATGTTAATAGCTGCTGTGCAAATAAAGCAGTAAGTTACGAGCAGCCTACTATGGAAAAAAAACGATTAAAAATAGAAGCCCTAAAAGTGCTGGAATGAAGTGAGTGCCAGGACAAAATAAAAGTAAAAAATCAAAAAATAAAGAAAATCTAAGTAAAGTAAGAATAATAAATAAATAATAATAAATATAAAATAATGTATATATATATATATAATACAAATAAAGTATAAGTAAAATAAGAAAGTAAAGTAAAATAAATGAAAAGATGAAAGTGCTAGGACAGGAAGTGCTCTGTGAAGAGATGGGTCTTTAAGAGCTTCTTGAAAGTCGGCCTGCCCTCGTACAATACATTTCAAAATAAATAAATAAAATGTAAAATCAATGGTGATAAAGCATTTATCAGTTTATCCCTGCGATGAACCGGTGACTTGTCCAGGGTCACCCCTCCCCCACCCCACC
>JAPTHA010000028.1:16106674-16119195 GCA_029814585.1 Gymnapogon annona
CCTCCTCCTCCCCCTCCTCCTCAATTTCCCCTCGTTTTTCCCTGCCTCTGGCCGAGTGACAGTGTGGGGCCTGGGTACTCTCCTGTCATGAGGTCTGCATTGAACGCCGGGTTATTGCCCCCTAATTATCAATTACAGGGCTCGGCTTCCACACCTGGAGCAGGCCGGGCTGGGAATGAGCTTAGCCCATTAGGACAGACCTCCAACTGGGCTGTTTATAGAGGGGGCTGGGCTCCACCCTCAGAGGGTGTTAATGGGACTTATACAGGGCTACAGTCGACAGGCGGATCCATCAGAGTATCTGATAAGAAACCGCCGACGAGATGTTTCTTCACATTCTCTAAAACCAATCACATTGAAATAAGGTCTCTTTTCTTTTTTTTTTTTTCTTTTTCCAATCATTATTATATAAATCCACAGGTTTGACACAGAGTCAACGTCAGTATTCTCTCTATTCATAGTACTGTTTAAATTGATACATGATACCTTCACTGTTTATAGTACTGTTTACACTGATGTGCGATATTTCACTGTTTATAGTACTGTTGACATTGTCACATTGTCCATCTTATTTATTCTTATTTATTGTTGACTGTGTGTGTTGTCATATTTACACTGCAGTTACTCTCGGCTTTGGGTTCATTTCACTAACTGTGCACTTTTATATTTCCATATTTATTTGTGTTATCAGCTGACAATCTATGACATTTCGTTACCGGATTCATTGTGTGTGTCTGTTTAATCCAATAAAGGAAGTCTAAGTCTAAGTCCTGAAAATGAGGGATGGACAAACTACAGGCCATTGAAGTGTTTCGTAGAGAATGTACAGTCCGTGCATTTGAAGCTTTGTTCGTGTCACAGGGTATCACGTCATTACTATATGTGAGTACTACATAAGAGGGTTAATGCACTGCGCTGTGTGTGTGTGTGTATATGAATCAATGTTGATGTGTGTGAACAAATTACCTCCTCCTTGTTGCACTGTATGTTATTTCATTTTACTTCACTTATTTATGTATTCTATTTATTACATTTGTCTTTGTATCTGTCCCTAGGAGTGACCACACCAACATTCCTATGTGTTCCCACACAGACGGCAATACATTTATCTTGAATCTTGTGATGCTAATATGAGATGGAAAGACATAAAAAAAAAACACTAGGTGTAATGAGTAAATTATAATCAAAATGTACATATTCATGTGAATTGGATTCGCTGTGGCGGCCCTGGAAGGGAAAAAGCAGAAAGAAATCATCATCATCATGCAGTTCACTTCACAGTGTGAGCATGATATCATCAATCAAATAAAATTTTATTTATATTGTGCCAACTCATAACAGTAGTCATCTGGAGGCACTTTGTATATTTCGAGCTGGTCTAACCAGACTCTCAGATTAGTTTGACAGAAACCCAAGAGGAACAAACACATTGGTGACAGTGGTGAAGAAACACTTCCTTTTAATGGACAGAAACCTGGAGCAGAGCCCCGACTCCTGGAGGATGGACGTCTGACTAGACCAGTTGGGATTAAAGAGGGTAAAATGAGACAGAGAGAGGGAAATCAGGAGTGGGAGGGGTTTTGTAGGGGGTGATGGGGATAAACATATGGATATACAGCAAATTGACTCCAGATATTAAGTATTATATACAAGAGACTAACAGCGACACCGCACATAAGGAAGTCAAGGGCCTCTGAGACCGTAAACATGGCAGCGACGGAGGTTGAGCACGTACCCCGACGCCTATGGAGATAGAATCATTCCTTTATTTATTCCTATTTCTACACATCAGTAATCACCTTTAACTAGGTCAAGTGAGTACATGCTGAGGCCCTATTACGCTTGATCTGTCGAAGCTAAATCACAATTATGTCACTGGAAGCGGTAGAAATATTGTATTCCAACTTTGTAGCATACAAAATAGAGGTGCTGAAGTATTTTATGCAGCCCTATAGTTCTACCCTACCACATGTCAGAGACAAATATTCCATTTTTATTCCATTATATTTATTTGATATATGCACACGCACAATAAAAGCCTGCAATATACTTTTCGGACGATGCAATAAAAGATAAACACTGAAGAATGATTTCCTGTTTCCCTATCATGGGGCTTCCCCCTCCCCGCCCCACCACCACCCCCACTCCACCGACACACACACACACACCCTTTAGGAGAATGGATGCATGTCCTCACTTATATCTACCAGGAAACAAATGTTCATGTTCCACTATCCGATTATTGAACCTGCTTTTCTCAAGCCACTTATTTTCTGAACATCTTCATATTAAAGTGACATTTTCCAGGTTTGAAAGGTGAGAACAAAATGTACTTTCTCTGTCTCAGCAACACACCGTTGCAAGATCAGGGGGGGAAAAAAATCACAAAGAAATGAAAATAGCATGACAAGTGAATAATAGGTTAGTAAAATCACACACTTAATAATAACATCTGTTGTATTAGTCATTGTTTTGTTTTTTTACATTGTTTTATTGAACTCTTATTAATGCGCTCAACTCGTCAGACTGTGACCACAGAAGAGACAGGAAGTGTCTGCTACCATGAGCCCAGCGTCAATGCATTATCTTTATTATGGAGGATAATTGATAATAATATATTGGTTCATATGCAGACATGGCTCCACATTGGCAAAACTATATGCCAATATAATAAGTCTTCTTTCCTATGAAAATAAAATACAATAAATACACTTTCAAAATAAAACACAGTGAAAGGTGCCATTATGTGCAGTTTTATTGTATTTTGTATTGGTAATACTTTGTACATTTGCCACTGAAGTGACATATTGAAAGTAGGATGTTGTCTTTTAATGTCCTAACTGGGTGTTTTTTGTTTTTTTTACTAATTTATTTAATAGACCCTAGTGCAAATTTTTATCAACACGTGAGCTTTGCCGTTGTGGACATTGTGTTAAAAGAAAGCGCAGCTGTGCTTGTGATTTTAAAAGTCGGATTCTTTTCCTTATCCTTTTCTTTATTGAAACTACCGCTATTTAACAAATGTGAATGTTGTGTGTCTTGGTGTGTTTGAATATCCCGTCTTCTTTTATTTACACCTGCCCCTGAAAAATCTGCTCATCACTCCCATACTTAATGTATTTGTCTTGTATCCACATGAATAAAATCTATATTTTCATTATTTTTTCACTAGTCTTAAATTTACTATACCATCCTTTTTTTCCTAGTTAAAGAGTTTTTTTTTCTTTTTTTTTTTGGACGGGGGGGTTCCTCAATTCAACCAAGGATGTAATAACAAATGGTGTTAAATATTTGAAAGCTTTTTCTTTCTCTGTGTGTGATACGGGCCTATGAGGGGCTTCATTCAGTCTGTCCACATGCAGGTCGTTGGGCATTCATTTGCTGAATCTGCAGTCTATTACCCCTCCATTTCATCACTCTGCTTTAATATCTTATATCCATATCACTACAGGTGCATAAACGGAACATCTACAGTTACATGTCATTCCGCCCTGTTGCGTGTCCCTTTGTATGTAGCGACTAATATCCTTTTGCACACTAAGTGATCAAGTGTGACAGGAGACATGCATAGATCACTGCTTTTGCATTACGGCAGCCGTCTGCATCCTCCACCGCCTCTCTCTCTCTCTCTCTCTCTCTCTCTCTCTCTTTCTCTCTCTCCTCTGCCGGCATCTGAATGTGTGCAGAAATAGATCTGCTCGCTCTCCAATGCAAATAGATTGACTCGGCCTCTTATCATAACAATAACAGCGCTTTCAACGCGTATTTCATCTCTGCTCTATTCAATTGTTAGTGTCGTTTAGGTGAAGGATTCGGGTTACGGCAGCCGTGCAGTATATCATAGAGAGATCGAAATGAAAATGAGGAATTTGTCAAAATAGCTGCAGGCAAATGGTGGAAAGGGGGGTGGGGGGGGAGTTGCTTGTAGTCGGGGGATTGAGGGTGACAGAGGTGAAGATATATGCAATGACTTTCTGTGTATTTTAGAGCTCATGGGTTGTTTTGTGCCTTTGCCGTGCTTCAGAGACATGTCACAGGTGTTATGATGAATTGGAGATTGCGGTGTATGCCACATTAACGTGTGTGTGTGTGTGTGATTGTACGTGTGTGAGAAAGACATCAGAACAGCAAATGCAGGTGTGTGTGTGTATGTGTGTGTGTGTTGTGAATCCAACACAGATCGGTATTATTGTGTGTGCCTTTCAGATCCCCTCCCTCACCCCCAGTCTTCCTGCTGGTGTGTGTGTGTGTGTGTGTATGTTTGCATATTTCGGTGTGAACCAGAACAGGGGAGGAAACCAATGACTAAGACACAGCTTTGCGCTTATTTTCTCGTTATAAAAGCTCCATGATTCATATAAAAGAAAATCTGCCTCTTTACATTTTTTTGCAGAATGAACTCAGCTCTCACAAACTCATTTATTTGTTTCTAAAAACCTTTTTTGTTGTGAAAAAAATTCTATATATGTATATATATATATATATTTAAAGTAATTATTACCAGACATGTCTGAATGCTTTTAAGCACATTTAAACCATCGGCTTCAAATACACAATATGCCTTTAATCGATGATGTAGGATCACAATTGTTATTTTTGGTTGTCAGTGTGGATGATATTTTCCCAATGGCCACAGTCATGTGTTTCTACATTTTCATTAACGTGACCACAGTGATTATATTTCAACACGATCACACCTGCTGCCATTGGCACCAGAGCGTCAAACCTATATGAACTTTACATCCTGAAAACGGCCTCCGACAAACACATTCTTATATCCTACTCAATAATGTTCTCTAAAGGTAAAGAACATTTAAGGAATCTTGAAATGTACTGTGTACGCTGCTAACTGCGTTCTACCATCGTGCAATAAGAGACGTCAGAGCTGCTGAACAACAAAATTGCAAACGTGTAGAGATGCCAGTTTTCCAGCGTACACAGAAGTAGTGTGTGTGTGAGAGAGAGTTGTTGTCGGGATAATTCATCATTTCCTACTATTACAATCTGTGGAGGATGATGAAACCGACATTTGGAGCTATGAAACAGACGTCTCCACCGCCATTAGCTGTGTTGCTACGACGTGTCCGCACACACACTCTTGTGCTTTGAGACTCCCCTGATGTCCCTCGCTGTGCTTCACTGGACCTATGGGATCTGTGCACTGACGCAAGCTCAAATCCCACTTGCGCAACAGCGCAGGTAAATAAACTGTGCTTGTGTTGTGTGCGCGATTGCAAAGGAAGGACGTCACGTGCACGGATGAAACAGAAAACCTGTAATTACAACTGAGCTGGAAAGAATAATAGCCTGTGTCGTATCTCTGTCTCAGGACGAGCACAGGATCAATCTTAATACTGTCTGCAACTGAAATATAATTTCTACATTGATTTGTAGGTGTATCCTCCTCTGACCAGAATCATTTCTTTGTTTTAATTACATCCATAAGGCAACGAGGTTTGATTTCAAACCAGAGGATGATTTCTTCAAAAATAAATAAATCAAATAAAGTTTAGCAGCTTGAACAAATAGAAATGTTAATATCTACTCTGTAAATGTTTTCTTGAGGGTTTTGGTTTTTCTCGTCTGACACGTCTTATCTCAGAGATGTGATCATCTTTGAGCCTTTGGATCGATCTCAGTGTAACTTGAATAATTTGTCACCGCCTATTAATGTCTGGAAGGTTTCTGCAGCGTCTCGAGAGACAGCTCCGTCACTCTGAAGTTGTCATTTTCTGTCAACTATCTGACTTGTGTGTGTGTGTGTGTGTGTGCGTGCGTGCGTGCGTGTGTGTGTGTGTGTGTATTTTTTGTTTTTTTTTACCCCTTGTTTCATTTGTAAAATCATCATCTGTACTTGATTTGACTCGGAGTGGAAAACATGACCACGTCTGAAATGCGTGTAAATGCGAGTGTGTCAGAGCTGTTACAGTTTTTCCAATTTGGATCCGTTTTACTCTCTGTTGTCTTTTCAGATTTCATTCCTTATTTGTTTTTTGTTTTTTTTATATAAGCATTCTCTTTCCCTTGTTCTTCATTCTCCTCCTACGTCTTTTGTCGCCTAGTGTTTGTGTTAAGGTGGGAAAACACGTGCTGTACAGTATGTCAGGCTTCTCATTAAGACAATAGCTCCCATTTCCAACAATGCACCAATTAGAGTATATCCTCTGGTGACAAAATCTTTCATCGGGGGCTCAGTTCCTGCTGTTCTTGAATCCAAATCTTCACCACCTCAAATGAAAGGCACTTGTAACATCACAGGGGCCGTGCCACCATGATCCCTCTTTACCATTATTCATCTCCCAATAAGCACCGTAGCTCCCCTTAGGGTGACAAGGCGAGGTTTGACGCAATTCAATCCTAATCAGATACTGTTTGCCTGTTTTTTGGGGGGGTTTTTTTGGATTGGCTGTAATGTTCTCGTGAAGTGAAAGGCACAGCGCCTCAGGCACAGCTGACTGTGACGGGGGGCCCCCACCAGGGACCCCTTGGTCGCTCTATGGGAAGAAGTCTCTAATCCTGGATTATTCTCCCAGACCCGCAGCCAGCTGGATTAGGGGATAGTCAGTGGAAAAGGGCACTGTCAGCACTCTTTTCCTTAGCAGCTCAGTGGATTAGAGCCGCGCAGAAGCTGAGCTGCCTGTGAGGCGCAGAGACCGAGAGGAGCAGCGAAGCTTCGCCGGTTCCCTCGCAGCTCCACAGCAGCACCAAACATGGAAATGGAAAAAAAAAAGGGGATGGTTGACTGCGCTCTGGTGCACAATGAAGGACTGATCTCTCCATTGTTGACTTCAGGTGCTCAAATATGGTGTCGGCAGATAATAGTTGCCTTGAAGAGTTTGAGATTGTGCTAAATCATGAAGAATATTAAATTTAAGCACAAAGGCCAGAATAAAGGTATCCCTGAAGTGCAATAGTAGTGATTTTTGTGATCACTGAGGTGTGGCGGATGCATTTAATTACATATTCCATTGACCCTTGTATCTCAACTTGAGGAATTACTTGTCTGAGACGGTTTCGTCGAAAGGCTTTAGCCTGTTTCGCTTTCTATGACGCCGATTTGAAGACTGTTGTTTTTGCACAGAAGCACCATACCAACACATTTCCATGAAGGCAAATGGTATTAAATGTATTTATATGGACATATTGTGTGTGCAGAGTAATCCTTTTGGGCTGCAGGAGACTGAAATAAACAGAAAACAAACAATAGATTACCCATCTTTTTAGCATTAAATACATATTTCATAGCACACCGGCTATTTTTTTCAGCCCTGTCTGCAGGCAGATGACAGATTTCATGCATCTGCAGACTGCCATCCCTCATTAGAGAGATTATCTACATTACAGTATGTGTGGGTGTGCATTTGTACAATATGTAACGTCTTTCATGCGTGCGGTGGTGACAGAAAGAGAAGCAGGGGCTGAGCTACCGGTTGAACTGTACGCTCCTCCAGCTTGTGTTCATTGTGGTCTGTGTGCGTGAAACTGAGTGCATGATCAGAGCAGTGTCAAATACCCTCAGCTAGTTTCTCCAGCCTGGTAATCAGCTACTATTGATTGCAAAGTAGTCAATGAGAGTAAAGTCTCAATGTGCCCTCAAAGCTGCCGCGGACGGATCGATCGGGGCCTGCTGCTGAGCCTTTGTGTGACCTGCATAATGGAATCTGTACACTGGTGTGCAGCACTTTCTTTCCTGGATGAGTAGACTATCTCTGTGACGCTGGTTGCTCTTCTTTCTTTTTTTTTTTTTTGTCTGCACGGCGTTGCGAGGTTATTATTTAAAAACTCGACAGCACTGTGGTTTGCGACTCGCGCGAAACAAACAAATGCACGTTCATCCCTGAGACGACGTGCATGCAACCACATTACCTCCTCATCAAAACCACATCCTATCAACTTAATGCAGAGCAAGAGGCCATATTGAAATTGCCAGGTGCCTAATTTGGTCTTTGTCGCATATAATTGAAACCACTCATCCCTCCCCCGCTGAAAAGAGAGAGAGAAAGAGAGGGAGAGAGGGAGAGAGAGATAATTGCCTTATAAGGCAGTAGGCTGTTATGTATGTGACGTCTCATTCCCAGCAGCGCGCTGGCAGATGATACGGTAAAGCCCACTTTTCAAATCCATCTGAAGAAGGCTGGCTCTCACAGGCTTTGGTTTGATAGCTCCAGCTGTCTCGCTTCGGACTACACGTTTGTGCAGTGGCGTATATATGACAGATATATATGTATACACGTTTATGTGTGTGTGTTTAGATGGGGGGGAGGGAATGGTGCATGTATGTGTGTGTGTGTGTGTGTGTGTGTGTATTTTCAAGGGGGTCGTTGGGTGTCAGCGTACCAGGTTATTGACTCCTAAATTACTTCTCCGCAGGGGGATTTTGTTGGAATTTCATGCGTGTGTGTGTGTGCGTGTGTGTGTGCGTGTGTGTGAGGCAGTAGGGAGGAGATCTTAGATGATAAATGTGATTCCATATGCATGTGATAGTGAGTATAGTGGGATGCTGAGTCAGGTGGGTGATTAACAGTGTAAGCAGTGCAATGCAGGTTGAAACACACACACACACACACACACACACACACACAGTGCATGCAAACGCGTGGTGTGAAACCTAATATTCCTCTTCTTTTGTTTCACCAATTGCATTCCATCTCCTCCTCTCTCCTCTTAACGCTCCCCTGAATCCCTCTCCAACCCTCATCTTGCCTTCCATCCCTCCTCCTCATCTTGTTGAATCCTTCCCTCTCCTCGCCATTCCTCTCTCCATCACTATCCCTCGTCGTCTCCCTGCATCTCAGCGTACCCCTCCCCCAAACCAGACAGCCGGCTGTGTATGTGGGTGTGTGTGTGTGTGTGTGTATGTGTATGTGTGTGCGCACTCCCAGCTGGGGGCAGCAGTAGGGAGGGATGTTCTTTGGGGAAATGGAGGACGGTATGCAGTCTGCTCCTCTTGGAAAAGTGTCAGTGTATCATCTCCTCCTCTCTTTCTCTCTGTCCTTTGTCAGTCATGTGAGTTTCCCGTCCTCCTTCTCCCTCCTTTTAGACATACAGCATCTCCCTAATACTAGCTCTGATTTGGCAACCTGCTGGATAATATTTCACTCTACCTGTCACCCCCACCACCACCACCACCACCCTCAACTCCTGTCTTTTCGTGAGTGTGTGTGTGTGTGTGTGCGTGTGTGTGTGTGTGTGTGTGTTGCGTCGCTCTCGTAATCGCTCACCACATTGATGTGCCGGTGTTTTTTTTGTTGTTTTTTTTTCCACTATTGCTGGTGTCCTGTCAGCATGTGCCGATGTCCCCCACCGAGAGGGTTTTCTCCTGTCACTACACGCTCATCACAGGGTATCCTCTCACTAGCTAACAGTCTCTTTAAAGCCCAGCCCTCCATTTATCTCAGGTTTCTTTTTTTCTTTTTTTTTTTTTTTTTTTAATCTTCCTCCTCGCTGTTTTAGAAGTGCTGCAAGCTCCTTTCAATTATCTTCCCTTTCCTCTCGGCGGTCGCTGGGAGACAGCTTTTCTGTGCAAATATTTGCTTTTCATGAATATGCCATCATTAAGAACCCCGCATAGGTGTGAGTGGAGCACAGACGAAATGTTAATTGCGACTCAGTGAGGCCCTCTTGCAGCATTCCTCCCCTTGCAGGAATCTGGCAGGAGCTCAGACAGGGAACAGACCGTCTGGGTCAGGGCAGGCTCAGGCAGAGAGTGTGTAAAAGAGAGTGGGAGTGAGAGAGAGAGAGGAAGAGGGAGGGAGTGTAAGTGGAGGAGAAGGAAAATGAGGAGTGTGAATGAAGTTTCATGAGGGGAGGGATAAGACGGGAGAGAGTAAAACTGGAAGACGGACAGATGTAAACACAAGAGGAACGATGGAAAAGAACTTTTTCAATCTCCACCTGAGTTGAGCCACATGTCCAGACGGTGCTTTGAAACTTCTCGGGGATAAAGTCAGCGCACTGAAAATTCTATGACTTTAACTTTTTCCAGTGTTGTTTTTACCTGCTTTGAATTACACAGCGACTCCCGGTTGCCTTTTAATGTTTGTCTTTTAACTAAATGTGCGTTCTATTAAAACATGCTATCGCTGTTATTATTAAGGCTGGAAAAATGAGCGCATGTGCCCGAGGGAGTTCAATTGTCAACTCTAGTACAACTGGATGAAGACCAAGAGGCCAGCATGAAAAGACGGATTAGAGTCCATTTCAACATGGAGCTGGTATCTGTTGCAAGATCGACTTAATATGGTGAACAGCTAACGCTTTGTTTTAGGCAAGGAATGCAGCCGGTTCAGCTAAAATAGAGGCGGCCATTTGCGTTGGCATCGGGGGGCTTGGCCGCGTTGGCAGAACGTCTTAATGGGGGAGAACACGGACACTGATATATGGAATAAAGCGGTTAGAGGGAACCATAGTGCACCGACTCAGAGCAAAGGGTTATGCAAGATTCACACATGTTTGGGGTCGTCTGAAAACCAGGGTTCAGGTTGAGTCTCGGGTGCAGAGCCAGAACGGACCTGGCATCCCAGACTTCAGCTCTGTTTTCCCAGAACCTATGAACTAGTGCCAACACCTAAAAGGTTCCCCCAGACGACTGGATATCTGTGATTCCACTGTGATCCACTGACCTGCGACGGGTAGACGAGTTAGTCTGCTGCGACATTTTCAACAAATAAGATCCCCGTGTCTTCTGTGTACTCTTATTATAATGTGCCAAACCACTATTAACACTGCATATCATTAACCTCATAAACATAATTGCCCACAAGTCATATTTTTGGCCATATTGTCACATTTGCATAGCTTAACACTTCGAACTGCGCTGCTTCATTTTATACAAACATTAGACTTTGGCCCAAAAAAATATGAATTATGCAATTATACTATGACACTAAGGATATGCAATTGCCGCTTTCTTTAATGGTGAATGACAAATACATACTATTACAAATGTTCACTTCTGCAAACCCCACCACAGGTTTTATTAAAAAGTACACTCAGGAGAGAAACCTGAGTGGGATAAAAATGAAGAACTACTGCAATTCCATTCAGTGCAGACATTTTACTAAATGTATCATGTTCTCTACATTGGAGCCTATTATCAACATGATGATGATTTCTTTTGGCTTTTTCTCTTCCGGGGTCGCCACAGCGAATCCAAATCGCATATTTGATTTGGCAGGAGTTTTTATGTTGGATGCCCTTCCTGACACAACCCAATGGACGCTCATCCCGGGATTCGAACCTGGGTTCCCTATGCACCAGCCCGGTGCCTTACCTATTATCAACATTTTTTTTTTTTTTTAAGAAGAAAACAGCAGCACCACACCCCATTCTGTGTAATCGGTGTCTCAAACATCTAATCCAGGTGTCGATGGAGATCAGCACAGAACCGTAGGGGAGACAGACAGAACACTACAGCATCGTGGCGAATGGTCTGAATTGATCATTAAAGTGATTTAAGATTATAACCTGTTGCTGTCTACCTCCATGACAGATTAAGGATCCTCCAAAGTGTGAGCTTCTACACCCCACCCCCACCCCAGCCTCCACTGAGATACTGCAGGAGATGGCTTTCAATGAATACATTAAAAGGATTTAAACGTCTCTTTGACAAAAGAAAACAGTGCAAAAATATTTCCGACTATAAATATATACTATGCACCAAAACCAAACCATGGGATTTAAATTACAGACATATTTATGACCTGGATTTACTCATATTTCATATGTCATCAATGATGCGTAAAGCGGGCCTGAAAACATTAGGGATATTTGAACATTTGAAATTGGACCACAGTCAAACAAATCCACAGGCAGACGAGTGGAGCCGGTGCTGCATTTTTTTGTTTGTGTTTTTCTCCCCCGGTCTTCGAGTGGGACGTGCAAATATGTGTGAAATTTCAGCTGCAGACGTAGAGGGTGTAGTCGCAGGTTGTTTTTTCACATGACATGACTGTAGTTAGTTACACGGGGCCAGTGTGACTGCTGCCGCTGCTGAACAAGGCCAGTGTGGTATGTTGTTGTGTCTGCCTCGCTGTCATCCCTGCTTCACAAGTTCATCTTCACACATTACACAGAAATAGAAAGATGGGGCCGGGGAGATGCTCGTGCATTTTTTTTTTTTTTTGAACTCCAGGCCTGCATATATGTGACACAGATGTTTGTTAGCTGGAAACTCCTATTTTTTTCCTTTTTTTTTTCATATCAGGCATCCCTGTGCTGCTCACTCCTTCTTATTTAACCTTTTCTGTTGTAATCCCTCTCTTCTTCATCGCTGTCAGCGGCAATCAGATGTGTAGCTGTCATACTCTGGCGGTGCAGGTGCATGTGGGAGGAAGGATGTTTCCTTTTCCTCATTATCCTGTGTTTTATCCTTTTTGCTTTAACCCTTAAACATCCTCTCTTCCCCGGGCTTGATTCTTCTCCTTTCCACAGGTGAATACTCCTAGCACCCTCCCTCCCTTTGTCTCCCCGTCTAACACCCCCCCCACTGTACACACACACATACACGCTCACACCCACCC
>JAPTHA010000028.1:16135633-16156902 GCA_029814585.1 Gymnapogon annona
CTTCCTTTCCCCTTCCTCCTCATCTCTCCATTCCCTCAGTTGGCACTTCTGGCACCATGCTCGGCGAGTGCCAAGGAGAGGAGGCCTTCTGGCTTCCCATGAGCCACCATTTTGTGGACTGCTTGATTGAGCCAGCTGTGTGCATGGGCTCTCAAAAAAACGACTGAGAAAGTGAAAGTGTCGTGACGGAAGAGACCGATGGAAAATGAGGAAAGAAATTGGTGTTGCAACAGAAAAGGTCACAAGGCAGAGCTCTCTTTGGTTCCTGCTGGGACCGGACCAGAGATCACGACTTAACCTGACCCTGGCCCTCCTCCTACACACACAATTTTCTCTACATGCTACACACACACACACAACAACAGGGGCCACACATTCATTTACACACCCATTAAATACACTCTGACTGGCAACAGACCATAACGTCTCTCAACTCTTTGACAAACTGTGTTTATTTTTTTTTTCTCTCCTGTGGAAATCAAACCAGCGTTCTTGGATTTTTAGAGCGAGCGTCCTGTTCATTTGTTTTAAAATAAATAAAAAAAAATAAAAAAAAACAACACCCTACATTGTTTCCTGCTGTACATATCTCGAATATATTCTTTCCCACAAACCAGTCTCTCTGCAGAAAAATGACGCCACGACTTGTTTGAGAAGAGTCTTTTCAAACAGGAGATAAAAACTCCAACTGCTGACCCTGACTTTATCCTCCTGTTGGAGATAACAGCTCACGTGACCTTGGCGAGTCTCTGCAAGGACAAAATAAATGTCGAAATGTTTTGGTGAAAGCACTCAGTGGACAAACCTGCAAATCTAAAATTCCATAAAGTGTCGGTTGCTTTTTTTTGTTTTTTTTTTTTTTAAATGAAACGTGACATGGAATGTATAAAGTGCACCTTTGTTTGCGTGGTTGCTGTGTAATTTAGGGTCGTTTTCAGATAAACGGTGAAAGCTTTCACTGAAAAGAAACGAGAAGTCATTGTGAACACACTTTCTGCGCTTTTTAAAAATATTTTAACATCGTCCTGTTGAAAACCCGGCGGCTCTTTAAAAGTATTTGCAAACCAATTTACCTGCAGATTTGTTCATCCCTCTTTTTTTCCCACTAATTTTCTTTTCTTTAGGCTTTGGGAAATCTAATGTCTATACAAAAAAAAAAAACATTCCAGGCGGCGGATTTTTTTTTTTTTATATCTCCTGCTTGAATTGCAAAATGTCACAGGTGAACACGTGCACATGATCTTACCTGAGCGCATTCCTCGGAGGGCACGCAAACCGAGGGGGGAAGCGTCAGCACCGCAAACGTACTCGTTAAGGTGTGATTTGAGGGACAGATTTACTCTTCGGTGCTCACATTTTTCACCTGAATGCAATAACTGTGCTCAGGTGATCGGCGAGGTGCTTCAGGCAAAAAAAATAAATAAAAAAATAAATCTACTGGTTTGAAAGGACAAGCAGCTGCACACCATCAGAAAACAAATTCAGCAGAAATTTCTTTTTGGAACACTGAACGAATGCTGTCCAACTCCTCAAAATGTTCATACTTTATGCGCAATCGCCAATCGGTGCGTAATAGAAATGGATTGAATGCCTGTCAATCTTTTGCATTGTTGGAGCTGTTCCACTGTAGAAGTCTGTAATGATTGAAGCGCGCAGAGATAAAGGCTTGTCACTTCGGACCAATAAAAAGCAGATTCACGTGAATCTATGATCCGACCGTGCCGACAAGCTGAGTCAGAAGATTTTCTAAATGCTTGTCTCTGGTATTGACGCAGACTTTAAAGGCGTCGTTCCAGTCGGCACGGACGCAAATGACACATAATTTGTATTTTGGTTACCTGGTGCGTAAACAAGAGCCGACAGTGAACACCTTCAATGCACAAAATTTGCTCTGTAATGCAATGAGTCTACACGGGTGAATATGCATTTCGGTGGCAGAACGTCCACCGAAATGGCTGAGGCGTGTTTGAGGAAACGACGTGTTCCTTGGTGCCATTTTATCGGGAGCTTGTTTGTCTTGCCACAAACTTAAATTCCCTCTCTGTCTCTCTCTTTCTGTCTTCCTCTCTGTCTCTCTCTCTCCTTTCATGCTGTTGCTAGGGAAGCAGGGCGTATGCGCTCCCTGGCCGCGGCTGAAGGGCACAGGAAAAAAACGGGAATAAGGCGAAAATACTTGGCTTTTATCGAGCATCTTTTCAACCGACAGAGTCTCAACACCCTCAGACACCCATTTCAACACTCAAATTCGGGAATTAATGTGTATAATATGCCTTATTTCGGCGCTTTCTCTCCATTACCTTATATGGCAGGGCTGAGATATATCGTGCCTGTGTTTAATAGGCTGGCCGCTGCCGCTCTGCTTACAGGCTTCGTTTTAACCCTTGTGGTGCTGAATTATTTTTGGAGCACAAAAAAAGCATCGGGTTTAGCTCGTCGACGTCTTTTTTGGCATCGCCAGCTCAGCATATACCAACGCGCCGTTGCGTTTTAGGCGCAATTACGTTTAGAGCCAACAATTTACGCGCGGAAAGGCGATTTTTACGCACGGACGCACGTTTTCTTACCATGTTTCCAATCAAGTCACCATAAATTAGAAGAGTTAATGCGGATGACATTTACAACACGGGCTACTTGTTCTGTGGTAATATCGTACATGTAGTTGGACTTAAATTGTCATTGCACGCCGCTAAACATGTCAAAGCTGATGGTACAGCCAATAAGAGGCTGTAACTGACTCATTTTGGGGTGGGGGAGCCGAGAAGTCTGGCAACGAATGAGTTGGGCATTTGAAAGTTGCCACAGTTAGGCTGAGGGCTGTACACCAACCTTCTGCTGTGTGTCAAATTAATGGCAGTTAAACCCAGAGGACATGGCACTGGTTTGACGACCTGTGTGTACGTGTTGACCTATATTTGCAAAAGCACTGTTAGCAGGGTACTTCAAGCCTCCTTCTGTGCATAAATAACTGCTGCTTTAAGGGGGTCGGAAATAAAAAGGGAACTTCTAGTTCATCAGTGCTTCAGCTTCAGTTCAATTGAAAAACGGAAGCCTTATTCATGCTGTTTTCAGCGCCAACACCAAAATAAACGCTGTTTCTGGATTGTTGGTCGAGACTCTTGATACGTTTGACTGATGTGAGGAAGAACACTTGGAATTAGGTGAATCCTGACCGAATTGAGAATTTAATTTCCCTAGTGTGGCTTTGCAACGCGCAAAGCACTTAGTTCAGGGATTAATTTCTGTTCGATTCATTTTTGGCAAAAAAACCCCCAAAAACTTTTAATTACCAATTCATCTTAACCCCTCGAAGTGTTTTTTCATAGCCTGTATGAAGGAGAATTCCACAAGCCTATTATCCATAAATAAATAAATAAATAATTGAATCATAAAAGATGATCCAATCCATATACATATATATATATATATACACACACACATATGCTTTGGCCATAACAGTGATTGATTAGAGTTTCCAGATATCCCTCTTGCAGTCCAGAACCTACGGGATAAACCCCTGCCTCAGTGCAAGGTCTCCACCTCCCCCTCTCCGTCCTGACGTCATGCAGCAGGCTCAAGCTATTGCACGAAAAGAGCTGCTCGCAGCCGCACTACTGTGAATATCTCTATGCTCATTGCCAGGACTGTGGAGTGTGCAAAAAGGAGGGAGAGCGAGAGCGAGGAGAGGTGGAGGGGAATACGGTTGAATTTGGATACAACTGGAAAACTACCAAGCGCGCACGAACGCGGCACCGAAAGGAAGGCATATCGACGGAGCGTAGCCAACATTTCACCGACTCCCCCGTTCCTTCCAACGGTTTCAGGCGAGAATGGAGCTCCCTGCCGCCGGAGAGCACGTCTTTGCGGTAGAGGGCATCGAAAAGAAGCGCATCCGCAAGGTAACACGCACGGAGCAGAATTGCAAAAGCGCCCGTCGGATGGACGCAGAGATATTGCGCTCAATATGAGCCTCATCATCAATTTTTTTTTTTCCTCCTTCTCCACCATCACAGGGCAAAACAGAGTACCTGGTCAAGTGGCGAGGATGGTCTCCCAAGTAAGTCTAAATGCAACATTCCGTTGATTATCTTACCATTTTTTTTTGCATACTTTATGGTGCGTAATTGTCAAATCAAATTGCAATCACGGAGGGTGTGCGCGCTCGGTGTGGTGGTTTCTGAGTGAGCGGTGTGTATGTGTGGAGCTTGGAGAGCGCGGTTGGTATGTGTTTCAGTGGATGCCTTCACTAATTTATGCGAGGGAAGGGGGTAGGCACAGCCATGTAATCCCGTTTTAATTATTTCTGCTCTGCCAGCGAATTTACGAGACAGTGGTGCTAAAATGGCCGACTGTATATGTTGGTACTTCGAGGGTCGTTTTGGAAGCACGTACAGTGAGAGTTTTTGTTTGACATTTCGCTCTGCACTTGGATATCCTCATGGTGCGTCGTAGCGGGAAGACGTCGAACAGATATTCGCGTCGTTGTGTTTTGAAATGAGATTAGAAACTAAAAAAAAAAAAGTGTCGGCACCGAATGGATGTCGTGCGTCACCTGTCCACTTTACGCAGATTAATGCAGGGACACCGTGTGTGTGTGTGTGTGTGTGTGTGTGTGACAGTGTGGTTGGAGGCCTGCACGTCAGTTAGAAAAGGGAAGTTTGCCCGCGGGTTGCTCTGTGACAGTTGTGTGCTCCTCTCTGTAGATACAACACATGGGAACCGGAGGAAAACATCCTTGACCCGCGTCTCCTGGTCGCGTTTCAACACAGGTGAGAGATGTGGACTTCGGACGAGGCCCGCGCAACCTCCAGTTCAACCATGACCTTATATGGGCATGGGAGGAGGGGCGCTCCAGTAACTCAATCGCTGATCCCCCCCCCCCACCCCCACCACCACCACCACCGCCACCATTACCCCTCCTCCTCCCCATAGGGCTGTCTCCTGGGGGAAAAAGGCTGGGGATGTGGAAGCGAGAATTCCTGAATTATGGTGGAAATATCGGACACGGGTGATTATGCGTAGATGTAGTATGATTCAATTTGCGATGAGTTATTACCTTTTTTAGTGCCTGTGCATCTGAAAGGAAAGGGTCCCACTCATCACTTGGAGCCTATTGACCTAGTTTGTATAGAAACAAAGTATAGCCGTCTTTAATTGGCCAAAAAAAAAAAGAAAAGGAGCAAGAGGACTAAAAATGGATCCACGTGGACCTGACTACATTTGTTTATTATCCCAGTGTCACGAGCGGATCTACCTCTGCCGTTGCATTGAGGTGAAGAGGCCCATCTATAGTGCCTGGTCGTCATTGTAATGGGAGCAGTTGCCAGTCTGATCCTGTGTTTTCCAGGGCTAAAACTACTAGGGATGTTTGTATTTCTACATGGGCGGACCTTTCCTGCTATGTCATGTTGCGAAAATTGGGAGAGTTCCGCACCTTGGATGCACCCGAGTACAATCCTCCCAGATGCATTCATCTGAGTCAGAGGTGGCCGTGTAAATGAATATAAATATCATTTAGCCCCGTGGCGTTTCGCTGTGCGACATTATGTATGGGGAGAGGGGGGGTGTTGTGGACCCGTGAGGTTTGGGAGATACACCCTCTCTGTGGGCCATGGGGACACTCACGGGACTTAGTAAGACATGATGGCTGTGGAAAGGAATTCGCATTTCTGAAAAGGCTAATTGACACGCAGTGCTCTCCAGCGTTTCCAGTGCAGCGCTCTCATATTCCCCTGCAGCCTGCCTGCCTATGTGTCTGCCTCTGTGCTGATGGTCATGGAGTGCTGCCTCTGCACTGTGTGTGTGGATTCCTCTCTGCTCCCAGAGGATGGGGGAGGGGATCGGAGAGGGGAGAGCTGTAATTGCCAAATCTTCTGTGAATAGGGGTCACCCCGTTTGGACGCTGTTTGAAATCACGCACACATTATAGCATTAAAATGTGGACAGTTTTTCCTTGTTCGTTTTTTTACTGGCAGCTCCCAGATGTACTTTGAACATCTGTAGCGAAAGGCCAACAATAGGCTGGGCTCACGCATACGCGCCTGGTGGAGGCTGCGTATAACTGTCAGCCTTCACCCGCCTCCTGTTTTTTCTTTTTTTACGAGCCAATGATGAGTCAAGGTTTACATCGGGGAGCAATATTTCACAGAGACGCTGGTTGTTGGGTCTAGACGGCACAATCAAAATAGCACTTTTCCTCCCACAGTGAAAAAATAAATAAAAAAGAGCTCCAAGAGACATTTGTTATTGGACGGATACTAATCGATATGCGCTTGGAGTGTGTGGGTGTTAAATGTAGTGTGTTTACAACAGGAGCAGCCTCCATCACAGGAACAATCCACAATGTTGTGTTTATCCCATTTCATCCCTACCTCATGACCCTAATTAGAGAGTGAATGTAAGAAGAGGAAGGGTATGCTGCAGGAGGGAGGATGTTTGAAAGACAAGGAGAGATTCTCCCGGCTGTAGCCTTAATTGAATTTCTCCAGGATAATGAGAATATAGAATGGGCCGATTACCATGGAGAGCTATGCAAATAAGGCCCATAATACTGTGCACAGTGGGTCACATGTGGGCATTCATTAGTCCTTCAAATCAAAATTCCACTTTTGACCTTGAATAGGTGGAAGAAAATGAAGGGATACTCCAAATGTCAACTCTGTCGTTTCTTGTGTTATCCGAATGATGTTTTTGAATGTCGCAATCTGAAACGCCTTCTACAAACGACTCAGCGCGCACGACAGGAGAATATTGTGCAAGGAAAACAAAGTAGTAATTGTGTTTTTGTTTTCACAGAGAAAGGCAGGAACAGCTGATGGGATATCGAAAGCGAGGCCCGAAACCAAAACACATTCTGCTCCAGGTAACCGCCATCGCTGACCGACTACCGCTGCCATTACAGTGTCTCAATAGAGGCATTTTCCTTTTTAAGTTTAACTGGTTCAGGAGGACAAAGGTTCGCAGTTTGAGTTATGGAGCGACTGTCTTCATAGCTGTGGTGGTTTCTACATGTCAGATAGTACAAAAAAAAAAAAAAAAGAGCACAAAACCGGATTTGCTGCCTGACATAAGCCTTAAGTAATCCTTGCATGAGTACAAAGTTTCATCTAAAGATCATGCGATGGATAATAGACATGCGATCCACACCCCGTTACCCTTTTAGAGACAGTAATATTTTGGGCTGTGTTTTTGCACTCATTAAACTGGTTCCAAGGTCCAGTATTCTTTGTGTGTAGAGACTAAAATAGACTGCTGAAATTAGCACTCTGGCGCAGCTAAGGCTTTTACTGGACAGCTTTCTGAGCCAAATGTGATTATATATTTGGAGATACTGGGAGCTGATTGCTATGCAGTGTCAGACCTTAACAGCCATGCCAGTCTGCCAGAGTCACGCGTGGCCAGCAATCAGAGATAAAGCGTGACACGTCTGGTGGCACTTCTCTGACCTAAGGTCACAGCCAAAGCGTCTCAAGCGTTCCGCTGCAGTGCCCCTCTGACGGCCACAGGGTCAGCCCGTACAGGAGGGGGAGGGATGTCATATGCTGAGCACTGATTGGATGATTTATTTTGTTACGCGCTTAATGGCTTCTTGACTCCTTTATTCGATGTTATTTTAGCACGCACTGATTTTGGCAGTAATAAAATTAGCAGATGATAAGCTTATATGGAAGTTTAAAATAAAAATAAAAATCTCTCCAGGGACCGATATAGTTCCAAAACATTGGGTTCATTGTGTTTTAAATAATGTCTTGTTTTTTCAAATAATTATTTATTTTTGATTCGTCATTGGACATTACAGTTCTGTCTCTTCTTTCAGGTTCCCTCATTCGCACGGAGGTCAAGTATTCCTGCAGGTTTTGAGGAAACATCCCAGGAAGCCGAAACCAGCCTCAAATCCGACCCCATCCAGGTCCAGCGCCCCCAGCCTCAGCAGTACCAGCTGAACAGCAAGAAGCACCACCAGTACCAGCCCAGCAGCCAGGAGGTTCCCGCGGACCAGATGGCCAACGGCAAGAAAAAGTTCATCTACCAGCTGAACAGCAAGAAGCACCACCACTATGAGCCTGACCCCAGTATGTACGACGCACAGGCCTCCAGGCTTAAGGAGGTGGTCAAAGTCCAGGAACCTGCCAATAAACCAACCAATCCTGGGTGGAACTTACCGCTGGCTTTGCAGCAGAAATGGGTCCGTGACAAGGATACAGGCTGTTTGAGCAAAGTTAAGGAGTTGGCAGTGGAAGTCAGGAAACCAGCGGTTAAGGAGTCTGACACTGAACAGGCTCTTAAACCCACTGCTAAAGATGCGACCCTACCCAGCGCTATTAGCAGTAAAATGAAGATAATCAAAAATAAAAACAAGAACGGACGTATCGTGATTGTTATGAGCAAATATATGGACAGTAACAAGGTACACGGAGCAAAGGGTAAACACGGGGAATCGTCGAATGAAGAGAAACCCCAGAATGCCAAACCATCAGAAAACAATCCAGCGCACAGAACCAAAATGGTGGAGCCGTTGCACCTTGACAACGGCATCCCCAAAGAGATCTGTAATGGCAGGTCTCCACCTGCCGCAGAACACCCGGTGAAGTGTTCCCCAAAGGACCGGCATTTCTCCAAGCCTTCCCCAAGCACAGCGGAGGAATACAACACTGAAGTGGCTTGTGGTCAGGCTGATTTGCCAGACGACCTGCCGTTACAGCTGACGGCGTGCTCACCCCCTACGTCCTGGTCAGCCGACACCAACATCCCGACACCCACAGCCGTCGACCAAATCAGGATTCCCTCTTTTCCCAACGATCGCAAACGAAAGCTGTCCGATCCCATAGAGGATAGGAGCGTTTCCAAAACGTTCCTGACGTCCAGGAGCTTCAGTGTGCCCAGTGCTGTGGCCACGCCCCCTCAGGATAAACCCATGGACCTCCACTGCAGCCGCCCACGCCACAGCAGTTTATCTACGTATGGTAGTATGGACTCCCAAAGCCAAGAGGAGCCAATGGATCTGAGTTGCCCAAAGACGAAAAAGCCGCCGGAGTCAGAAGTACAACCAGAACCAGAACCCGAACCCGAGTCACAGCCGGCGGTCAAAGACACGCCTCCGGTGACCGAGGACTCCACGGAGAAATCCACGGAGAAATCCACGGAGAAATCCACAGAGAAATCCACGGAGAAATCAAAGGAAACGCCTGTGAAAAAAACCTCCCCTTTCATGGGGAACATCATCATTACAGACATTACAACAAACAGTCTGACTGTCACCTTCAAGGAATACGTTTCTTTCTGAAAGACCACCAGCGACAAATCGGATAAACCTTTGTCTATATATATATATGTACATTTTGTAAAAACATAAGAATTTTGTATATATGGAAATTTATAATTTATCATTGAAAGTCAATATGTTTCTTATAATGTTTTATACTGTAATTCTTCTGTGATGTAGCCAAGAAAGTGCCCTCGAGGATTTGAGCGAATACATTCAGGTGGATGTATTCCACTATTTAAAAATAAAAGATCTGCTTATTGAACTTGATGGGATACCTGTACCAAACCTATAATCTGAGATGTATGAAGGTTTATACATATTTTGTATTAATAATATCACTTATTTTGGTCCTACTAGAAAGTGGAGAGGAACGTTTTGAGTCTATGGCGATCAAAGATCAAATTAAAGCACTTAATTGCATTTCCATGTAATCATTGTCTGTCATGTACTCGCGAGAAGTAGCGGAGAAAGAGCGGAGTCAGTCTTATTTTTTCATGATTTGTACTCCATATCGTCTGACCTGGCACGGTTTGTGAAATGGTTTGTGTGTTTCTTGGTTAAGATGGGGAAAGAAAGGGGGAAAAAAATCAGCTATGACAACAACACCTTAACACAACGTTCCAGTGCTTCTCGTGTCATTTGTGTTTATGTGGTTTCAATCGGATCTGTCACTACATTGCAGGGCTCATCTTTTAGCAAACATTTAAATAAAAAAAAATAGGGTGACGTGCATTTTCTACAGTCTGCTTTTCTTAAGAAAGCTGTGTCATTTATCAAAGGCGACGTTTATTCTTACCGTAATAAGGCTTGTGATTTATGACCTTATTATGGACCTCATCTACTGCTGGAGTTACTTCAGAGTGTATCTATGCTAGTTGTGTTAGGAGTTTCTATATTGCAGAGATTAGCAACATTCATCTCATTTTTTTTTTATAAACTGAAGCATATTATATGATCTGAAGAATACATGTGACTGCTATATGTTTTAGAACAAGCTACAGGGTTGCTTTTAACTAACTAGTATGTTGTACAGATGAAAAAAAATACGAGCTGCAAAACTGGTTTTGTATACTGTTACATGCAATCCAATGAGTGCAAGTTGTTTTGATTATGCTGCTGAAAGTTCAAATGTCATAGTTTTGTGTGAGGAAAACTATTGGATGTAACCCACATTTGAGTCTAAATTGCCTTCTAATGCACATTTAATGCAAAACCAGTATGAATGCTAAAAGGCTATAGTACTGAAAATGAAGAGTGCATATTTATTGACATTTAATTTGTTGTTCAAAACAATAATATGTTCTCTGCATCAGAAGCTGCAAGTGATTCACTGAACACTTTGTCCGTTTCAATAAAATGTGTTACGTTTGTGCTACTTTTTTGGGGGTTTGTTTTGTTGTTGTCGATCATTTGCTGAATCATTTGCTTTTGTTTTGTTCATTCTGTTCCTGTACTTGGTTCCAAGTCAAAATGATTGTTATAAAATATGTTCTACCAGAAGCCGGTTGATTTTTATTGCTGTTGGCACAGCGTATTGGATGGTATGTCTCACAATAAAAGAAAGAAAAATGACCTCTCAACTGATGGAGTCTGTCGTCTTGGATATTTGTTTGGGGGAAAAATGGGCGCAATTATTTATAGTGCGCTCAATCTTTTTTTGTGTGTTTTGCGAGGCGTTATAACTAAGATCCAAGTTTTTGTGCTTCTTTTCCTGCAGTGATTATTATGAAGCCTTTTTTTTTTGGCTTGTAGAAACAATGAACGGAAAATTTAACACTACAAACACTAACTCGGTTGTGACCCACGAATAGGAAAACAGATCGTGTTGCATAATGGCAAACGATTCCCGCACAAAGGGCCCTCTGTATTGCATAACGGCACCAGCCTCTTGTGTTATTAAAACTTTACCCATGCATTATTTTGCTATTGGAGCTCGACCCTTGGCAGGAATGTAAATACACAACACACTGGGGGAGGGCAGGGAAGGGCATTATATAAGACGGGACTGCAGCGGCGGTGGTGTCACGCAGAAAGGCTTCAGGCAGAGCGCCTGTTTTGGTTAGTGAGCCACAATGAAACAGGAAAAGGGCGTCAGTTATATGACATTTAAATGTAACGCGTCCACAGCGGAGTATTTGAATCTTAGCACAATGGGCCGATCTTTGAGCAGGGCTGTGCTTTCTTTCAGACTGGTGTCATAATGACACAGCAATTCCCACATTATCTTTAGAGTCTAACTAACCGCGTCATGTGCAAGCAGTTTTACACGCAGGTCTGGACTTCAGCTATGAAATATGAATGTGAAGAGTCACCATTACAGACCTGTGTGTTCCCTGTGGCGTTTAGGAGGCCGTCCACGAAGATCTGAGGACAAACAGAAGGAGGGGAAATTAATAGCTGATGGTAGGATTTATGCTCTGAATTGGTGGAAAGATCCAGTGGAAGTTATGAAACGGAAGGATAAAAAGGAAGAAACAAACTATGTGAAGAAAGAATGAAAAAAGGAAGAAAGAAACAAATCAAAGACAGTGAAGAAAGCAAGTGGAAGCAACAAAATGAAAAGAAAGTTAAGAAAGAAAGAGTTGTTCCTTTCATTTGTGTTTTCAATGCCTTCATGAACTGGTTGATGTGACCACACTTTATCACTTATACTATACATTATACATTTTAGACTTAGACTTAGACTTCCTTTATTGTCATTACACAGACACACACAATGAATCTGGTAACCGGGGACCTCTTCATCAACTGTGCACTTTTATATTTCCATATTTATTTGTGTTATCAGCTGACAATCTATGACATTTCGTTACACCAGATTCATTGTGTGTGTCTGTGTAATGACAATAAAGGAAGTCTAAGTCTATAAAAATTACTTCATATTCATCTGCTTTGACTGTATTGAAGTAAACAATTAGTCTCCCTGCAGTCTCACTTGCTTTACTTTCAGAAAATAAACCTCACGTGATCTCTTGATATTTTCCCCCATTTTGTTTAATCAGTTTGGAATGATTTAGCACATTGCAATTTGTGACTTAATTATAGAAAATATTAAATTAAAGCAGTACGATTAAAAAAAAAAACTTTTTTAACCAGGGTTAAACTGAACTGCGTGACACTGAACGCACGACTAATGTAATTGACAAAGTGGCGGTGCACGGAATTTTTCTTCCTGATATTTTCTCTTCTCTGAGCTCTTGTGCGTGAAATATTGGCTTGGAGATTCAATTAAGATTTCATCATATTTTAATAAGCTGAAATGTGACTGCAGGTGGCAGTTTATAGAAAGAAAGAAAGAAAGAAAGAAAGAAAGAAAGAAAGAAAGAAAGAAAGAAAGAAAAAGAAAGAAAGAAAGAAAGAAAGAAAGAAAGAAAGAAACTTTACGCGTTTATTTATTTATTTTGTTACAGTGCGAGTCTAATTATGGCAAAAAATGCACCAAACAATCGATTAATCAGAACGGCCCGCGGTCGACGGATCTAAAAGTGGCACCCGAAGACAAGACGCATTTTAGTGACAAATTTCAACTGATACTGTCTTAACACCGGCGGAATTTCCAGAACCTGTGAACGCACCGCCATGCGCACATATGTCTATTTCACATTCTCTGTGGCCTTTGCTTTGGACCAAAGCACCAGGAGGAAACTGAAACATCGTCGAGCACAGGAACATATTTATAGACCAAGTGTGATGTTTCACATTCCCCCTTTATCATCGTATCCAGCAGCCAAGCGCAGTCTTAGTTTCATCCCCGCATAGTGCAGTCTCACAGGATCGTGTCAGCGCCGAGGATCATTTGGCAGATTTAAAGCCCCGTGTGTGCGTGCGTGTGTACGTGTGTGTGCCTGTGTGTGACCCGCTGGAGGCCCTGTCCACTCCCATAAAATTAAATAAATATAGCAGGGAATATTGAATAAAAATAGTAAGCAGGGGATTTGTATAATTCATAAGTCACTTTTGATAATTTGATGTCTTCCAGTCGGAAACCTTTACGCACCAAATGTCGTCATGGTTACAATGATGAGAAAGACATTTGTATCGACAATGAACTGGCAACCATAAATAGATCTCAACTACAACTCCCCAAATAGTGATGCGAGAAATGAGACCATGATTGTGGTGGGTTGGGGTGGGGGTATCATTCTGTATCCGTGGTGTTACGGGATGCTTTCAGATTCAAAACGCGCGTATAAGCATATAAATATGACAAAGATGCAGGGTCAGAGTCACGTAGAGCTTCACAGTTCGACGCTATTGTTTTTTTTTTTTATTAATTTTTTCTTTTCTACGTGAGCCACCACCTTAAGTAGAAAATGTCGCCCGGTAAAGTAGGACAGTGAAGAGCGAGAGCTGTGTGTGCAGCAGTTGCCCAGAAACCAGAGAGCCAATACTGTTCTCACAGAGGCAGCTCTGTTTATTCATGCGCGCCTGTCGCCATTGCAAAGCGCTCCTGCTCTCGAGCCTCTGCACACTCACTTTTCATCGACACGCAGCCAAATATGGAGAACCCGCAGCGTGCACGGGCTGCCTCCCCCCCTTCGACGCGCACCAGCCGTCGTTTCTCTCCTAACGCAAACCGCGGAGGCTCGAGCCCATTATAGTCCCCGACGTGAAATGTCGGTCCACAGCACTACGACTATCAAAATGGTGGTTCATATTTCGACTGCAGCCACAACGCATCTTTTGTCCGCGTCGCGCCCGCCTTTGTCCGCACCACTGCGGAGTACATTAAAGCAGAGGGATGGCAGCGAACGCGTAAAATCTATCAGTCGATATCTTTGACTTTTGATCCAAACGTAAAGACAAAACCGCTGCTGCGCCTCAGGGGACGTACACCGAACACCCCTCTCTGCGTTTTGGCCGTGCGCCTTGCGTTTCCATTTTAAACATTTGCAATCAGATCCACACGATCCCACTGACCACGGGAATAATCCATCTGTCAATTTAAACGCACGCTATTTACTCACATTAGTGTCTTTTACGCGGAAAATATGTGGCGATGACGCGCAGCCGATATCAAGAAGGAGAGGAGAGAGGGATGTTTTGGAGGCAATTTATTCTCAATAAACATGACCAGTGATGGTAAATTCGTTTTTAAATGTCCAGGACGATTGGTGGTACAGTATAATTTCGAGATGTGTGCGTGTAAATAAGCTGCAATATTATAATAAAAATCCACGGTGAGTTAATGAGTACTTGTCGGTCATCAGAAGGCATTGCTGCTTTTAATTTCTCACAACTCATACTCATTTATTGGTAAACTATTGATGTGGGACGGTGAATGGGTTTTATTCTAATGGTGAATAAATCGTGAAAGAAAGAAAAAAGGCCTGGAGAGATGTACAAAGCTGGATCAGAGTTAGGATGAATGACGCAGCGGAAAACCGGAGTAAAATTCGATTCTGTGAAAAAAAAAATGCGTTATTCGCATGTCATTTTTATTCAAGTGGTTAATAATTTCATTAAAGTGTCGTATCAAACAGTGATGATGCTGATGGCAGAAGGCTTTGACACCTTTTGAAGACAAAGATTCATCACCATACAAGGTTTCAGCCAAATGTCTGTTGTAGGGATTTTATTATTATTATTGCCGTTTTAAAGCTTTTCTTTTCAACCTTTTTTTGACAGAACAAATTTGCGAATCGGGATCACATGTCTGCATTCTGGTTTTCAACTGTTTTCACTAATTTGGTTCACAAAAAATGTGTTATTTTTTTTCCCAAGATGTTCGACAAAGGCCGAGAGCACTTTTCAATAATGATAATGATAATAATAATAATAATAATCGTAACAGTAACAATATAATAATAATAACACAATAAAAATAATAATAATACATATCATGGCACAGGAATAAAAATAATTTATATCTATAAAATTTACACAAAGCAGCCAGAACTATGATATGATTTTTGATAAGATTTAATAATAATAATAATCTATTATTCTATTTTCATTCTTTTAGTAAATCAGAAAAACATCAGCAACATGTCCCTAAACCAAGGATATATATATATGTGTGTATATAATTAAACCAGCGAAAGAAAATGAAACGACTGAGATTCTCTTTTTTTTTCTTTTGTCTTTATTTTTTATCTGTGTATTTGTTGGGGTTTATCGTAACATTTATCTTGGGAAAAGTATGATGTTTTACGCAAAAAAAAAAATCTCGCTGTTACATACACAGGATCTCAGTTTTTCTCATCATTTCCTTTTCTCTCATGTTCATCAAAACTATCCAATTGTTGAATTAAATGCGTTTGCATGCAGGGGGTGGGGGGGTATGATAGCGTTTGTTCATATCTGTGGTGTCGTATATTCTCCAGGATTGCAACCGTCGTTTTCATCATTTTATCAATCGTGACTTTGAAGTCCATCCACCTCTGTCCATCCACCGTTCCATCCGGTCTCAGCTTTAAACGTGAAAGCAGAAAAAAAGGAAGTGACACGACAGTCGCATTACGTTATTTTAATTTCCGAGATGTTCGGTTACAAATGTGAGCACAATGTGTGTTTATGTGAGCAGTTAAATGAAGTCCATGCAGATATGCACTGATGGACGCGACAGACGCATAAAATTGGACTTTTAACGTCATTACGCATTAGGACATTTACGCACGGCGCATATAGCTTTACAACACAAAACGAAATTAATTTGAATATGATATTGATGTGGTATAAAAGTTTCAATAATCAAACGCAAAGCTGCAAATGAATAAAGGTGAATTAAGACCAGTGCAAGGCCAGTCCATATGGCAACATTTTACTGTCGCAATCAAGACGCATGAAAACAATTTATAATAAAATTTTACATTCTTCCTACAAATGCCTGTATTTTTGAAGAAAAGTATTAGTATTTTTTGTAAAATTTATTCTGTGCGTTATAATTCATATTTTTTGTGACTGGGGGAGAGAATGAATCATATTCCAAACACATTAAATTTTCTAATTACCAGTCTAATAATCTGGGTTAATGGTGGTCATAAATTAAAGTGTGATATCTTGGGGGCTCCACGCGGCGCCTGGGGGACCGTCGGGGGCCCTTGACCCGCTGTTAGGAGCCTGTGACTCTGCTTGTTCCACTGTGCCAGACATTCCTGTACAGCAGCCAGAACAGCGGGACTCCTCCCCTTTGCTCACAAACCCAGAGCACGTAGCAACAACTGAGCCAATGTGCTCCGCCGCGATCCGTCCTACCGACTGCGGTGCCTGGCAACAGAAAAAGACGTGATGACGTCCTCTCCAGATTGCGTATTATGGGATGTGCGGAATTAAACAACCCCTGAAGAGGACACGGGGAAGCTTGAAAAAAAAAAAAATAGACAAGACTCAAACGGGGCGCATGGTGGATCATGGAGCTCTCGGCTGTCGGCGAGAGCGTCTTCGCCGCCGAGTCCATCATTAAACGGCGGATCAGACGGGTACTGGCTGCTTTTTGAAGCCACCAGGCTGCGTCTCCCACACCTATTACGCAATTGGTTTGTTTGTGCACCGCCGACAAGCAAACCACTGATAACGTGAACGTGTTACGGATCTGTTTTTTTTTTTTGCAGGGTCGCTGGGAATATCTCGTGAAATGGAAGGGTTGGTCTCAGAAGTGAGTATAATAACCGAGGCTGTGAAAGACAGCGCTCCATCCTGGCCGCTTTTACAACTGCACCACCTCTGAGTATGTCGTTCTAACGCCTCGTAGATGTTGTTTTTTTTTATCCATATCGCGCCATCGTTGACTGGGTTTACGCGTCCGGTGCGCGCAAGTGACCGGACGCGGGGTTTGTGAAAATGTCTGAAAACGGTCTCGCTGGGATGCGTTCAAGTCCACACTAGCCTTAGCAATGGCTGGGGTTCACCATGCGTCACTGTCCACTACGTAGTCTGGAAATACAGCTCGACTAGCGAGACTGCTTTGATAAAAAGTATTATAACACGTGTTTGGAGGTGTTGGCATTTCGATCCGCTCCCGTTGTGATCCCCGAACACTTGTGTCTCCTTGTTTGTTTTGGACTATAGGTACAGCACTTGGGAGCCGGAGGAAAACATTCTGGATGCACGTCTCTTCGCTGCCTTCGAGGAGAGGTGAGGTTTGGTTTTGACAGCGCAGCAGTAGGCCTCTGCACAAACCAAATGGCACCGCGCAATCTGCATTCACGAATATATCCGCACTAAATAAACCCACGGTTGGGTCTGGGAGTCTCGTTTTTCTTCACGGGAGTCAATACAGTACGAGTCGGTTATAGAAATGACGAGTCAGTTTTCGGTTTAGTTTCATGATGCGATGTCATTTCCTACGCGAAGTTCTCATCTGCTTTATTCTCGGTGTTTTATTGTATTTTTTTTTTTCATTTTCATGCCGCTCTATTCAAATAATTTGTCCTGTGTCCCGGGACACCGGACAAATGTTTCACCGTATTAACACATTTGGTCCTTATAGCGATCAGATGCATTTCATGATTAAATCAGACTGAGTAAATTCTATATATACAGTGATTAATCCCTTCAATTGTTTTTCATCCAATAGGGAGCGAGAAAGGGAACTGTTTGGCCCCAAGAAGAGGGGACCTAAGCCAGAAACATTTCTCCTGAAGGTAGGTCACCTCACTTCACCTTAACGCGCGTGCGGAGCGGATCACGAGTCATTTCCACAGACAACCTCTTGCTTGTTCATTCTGAAACTGCCAGTTGTGTCAAACAGAAACCGCTATAGAATGACGAGGCAAGAGGTGTCATTATTCTGGCTTTATTGACTTGCATTTCAGTACAAAAACAAAAGCCGGATCTATAGAAGCTTGGTTTAAACCGGTTCCTCATTTGCTCTTTCCTCAGGCCAAAGCCAAAGCCAAAGACAAGACATATGAGTTTAGGAGAGACTCTCCCCGGGGGATCCAGGTTTCCTATCCTGTCCCAGAGCCTATGATAACGCCGAGGGCCCGGGAGGGTTTACGCACCGTGGTTCCCACCATTTTCCCACCAAGTGCGATCAACCGAGGAGAAAGTGTCCACGTGCGACCGCCGGACCCTGAGAGGAGGCCTAGACCGTCTCCGCCGAGTCCTCCGGTGGACCAAGAAGCCGTCCGTTTACCCAAAAAGAGAGGGCGCAAACCGAAGCTGCACTTACACTGCGTCGAAAATCACGGCGCCGGTTCAGCGGAGCCCGAGGGCAAACGCAGCAGGTTGGTGGAGGAGTCACATGACCTGTCCACGATGCCCCGACGCACGCACCACCACCACCACCACCTGCACCACGGAGAGACGTCAGAGCACAGCCTCATCCAGCTGACGAGGAGATTCCAAGAGGAAACCACGATAACGCCCAAATCCAGCAGCGAGCTCCGACACACGGGGGCCTCGAGCCTGTCTTATGCATGCGCACTGCAGGGCTCGGACGTGCGTAAAGGTGACCGTGGGAAACACAGGACTATGTGCGAGAGCGGGATGTCGAGTCCACATCCCAGCAGGATGAAGCCTCCCTGTGAACACCGCGGCCACCACGTCCAGCAGTGTTGTCACCAACGGGAGCGACCGGACATCATCCCCAGATTCTCCCACTCTGTCATGGATTCATCCACGTTACCGTCAACGTCCTGGAAACCCGCTTTCACCAACCTGGACACAGTGACCGTGACCGACGTGACCATGAACTTGTTGACAGTCACAATCAGAGAGAGTAACACGGACAAAGGCTTTTTCAGAGATAAAAGATGATTGCGCGCTTTGGCGCAGCAGGAGAGTCTCATCTAACGCCTAAATGATTCTTTAACATGCTACTAACAAGCCTACTGTACTAGTATATTTTTCCAGTGTAACTTTCATCTTTGTACATACAAAATATTTAATACGCTGCTAAAAAAATATTAAACCTAAACTGTAAAAAAAATGAGTTTTCGTCGCATTTATTTTTTTGCCTTAACCCCTGCTCCAACTTTCAGATATTCATGCAGCTTCCTATATTTTTTGGCAGAAACCACTTAACACATCTGACCCAGTGGCCTTTGGGGAGTATTTTACACTTCACTTCTTGTTTTGTTTTGTTTTTTTTAAAAATATGTTTGCATTTAGATGAGGATTCCAATAAGACTATAATGGAGATCAGCTAATGGAGTTTATTACAAATAAATAAAACGTGACAGAGAAACCAAATAAGACAAATCACAATTACGTTGAATATATATGGATATTAGTTTAGATTACTTTAGATAAAGGAATAATCATTTTGTACACGATTTCTTCTTTGACTGAGTCATATATTGTAAGGATTTTGCGTCCCACAAAAAGTGCAGAATTGAAATGATCTGGGTTCAAACATCTAATAATTATACATTTTAAATATACGTTTGTAGAAAGAATGAAACGATTTGTCTTGGTGGTTCATTAGAGCATGAACTCGTGGTGACGCATTTATTTTCAGATTATTTATTCAGAGATGATTTTATAAATACAATATAATACATGATGCGGGGTAAAATGGCAGTTTAATCCTATTGTAACCATGTCCAGTCCCGATTAAAAATGATCTGTCAAAGCAAGTGTTTGCTCCGAACATTAATGCAAGTAAAGACGAACAAATGGTAAAAAAAAAAAATGAAAAAAATAAATTGACTTCCTTTTGTAAAAAAAAAAAATGCTCATGCGTCCTGCAATAGCATTTTTATCCTCCGAGTTGCACATGGTTTCATCTGTACTTGTGAAAATGGAAACTTTTACCGTAATCCTCGAAGGTTAACTTTACAAACCCAAGGCCTGTTCTCGAGATTCAAAGTGATCACATTCATGTATTTATTTATTCATACTTTCGACCTTTTAGTTTCCAAACTGTTGAGTGTGCTTCGGTCATACAGCTGCTGAACTTATTCACACCGACTCAAACCGTAAGCGGTTCGTTTAATTTTTCCACCTCCTTATTATCACGAAGGTCAAAATACAGACGAAAATATTCCCAAAGTGGAGTGAGGCCTTGGAGTCGATATGGTTCCTCTTTTTTTTTGTTTTGTTTTGTTCCGAGTTTATTCACCGGGCTGTGAATAATTGGAATGCATCGATAAAGAGGTCAGGGATGTGTTTGGCTTCTGATGTAGGACACGGAGACGCACGGATGACGCAGAGTGTGACCCACGTGTCCACTTCTATCTGCGAGTCCATTCAAGCAAAACAACTCAAAATCGAACGTTTTATTGAATAAATGAAAGCGTGCGTGTCATCACCTCCATGACCAGGCCTTTAAAGGAGGCCGCTCCTCTCACAGACAAAGCCTCCATTCTTTGGGTTTTCCTTCGGTCTGTCACGGACACTGGACCCTGACCGTCCGGTACACTTCACTCCTGAGTAACGGCCCCGTTCAGTGTGAAAGTTCATGATCAGGTGTGTTAACTTACCTCCACATTATGTTGGCACTTGACACACTTGGATCACGTGATTCAATACGTAGAAAAAGCAGATTTGAACGACAGAGATAGGATATTAGGTATAAATCCAAGGAAATATTATTGAAGAAAAAGGTAAAAAAATATATATATATGACGACATTTTGCCAAATCGAACAGAAGAGAAATATTTATTTGAACTTCCAGTCACACTGTAAAAACCCCAAGAAATCAGTTTTGAAAACCAGATCAGAAGGATATTTACCAACCTTGGGACTATAGCAACCACCCAGAATGCTCAGTCATGGCGTGTAATTTACGGTGGCCCTGAAGTGCAAAACGCAACAACATTAAAGAGAAGACACCACAACGTTGATTAGAACTTCTCACTTCTAATTATTGAAATCATAAAAAAGATTATACAAACCACCCAACCAAACACTTAACCTAAGATCTCCTTTAAAGCTCATAATTATAATTATAATAATAATAATAACTGTAACAACGTGTACTGTCACATGACCCAGAAGTCTAGCAACATGGGTCACGTGACTCCGTGACTCACACGAATACAACCTGTTCCCACAACAAACCCACAATATCCATCCTGTCAGTAGAGTCTAATAGAATCTGGCCCCCACCCCCACCCC
>JAPTHA010000028.1:16197918-16210090 GCA_029814585.1 Gymnapogon annona
TATATATATACACACACACACACAACACATTGCACTTGCCTTCTTATTTAATTGCGGCCTAACTGGCAGCGAAGAAGCTGCTCAAGACTCGTGTAGTGTGTGTAATAATGCTGGCTGAGGTTGTTTGCGTTGTGTTCATATTTGATCTGAGGGTGAACTGGATGTTGTGTGTCTATGTTAATATTCTCTCAGATTTCAGGTCTGCACATGTACATGCCATTATGATAAAGATTTAAAATGGAGAGAGCCTTGGAGTTTTCTTCCAGTTTATCTACTTTGTGAATCCCTGTTCCAAAGAGCATCTTAAATAAACTTTTTTTTTTTTTTTTGAGTCCTAGAAGCATTCTTTCCCATGATTATTTGAGGTTGGCTACATGGATTGCAAAACTGAAAATCGCACTAATCTCCATATTTACACAGCCCTTGGATATAGATGTCTTTAAGATAGATATTTGATTTTTTTTTTTTTGTTTTTTACTTTTACAAGTACAGAAGTACATATTGCTTTTATATTTATGTTGAGGAATTGACCAGGTTTAGTTTTAGTGGTACTTTTTTTGCTCTATCTACTAAAAAACAGAAAGGAACAACCCAGCTGTTTTTAGACAAAAACTCGGGTGTTGAACCGACTTTAGAATGAGCTTATTATTTGTTACATTTTCCAAGTACCGTGTGCGTCTGTGTCGCAGGTATCTGGTCAAGTTTCTGGCCAAGCTGGCTCAGGACAGTGAGATAAATAAGATGACTCCCAGTAACATCGCCATCGTCCTGGGACCCAACCTGCTCTGGGCCAAGACTGAAGGGTGAGAGCCCACTGTTTACACCGTCTGTTTACTTCATATTTGTGCATATTTTGTGAGTTAAGGCTGATAAAACTCAACGACTCTTTGGGTGTTTTCAGGACGCTGGCGGAGATGGCGGCGGCTACGTCTGTCCATGTGGTCGCAATCATTGAGCCCATTATCCAGCACGCTGATTGGTTCTTCCCTGATGGTAAGACATTTCTTTTATATTTTATATAAGGTGCTTTTATTCTTATATAGGGCTTTTTAATATTAGTATGTGATAATCTGATTATACAACATTTAGAAATGACGTCATAAATACTTCCTTGTAGGATGACTAATTTATATTTCATAATGGTTTATAACAACACTACAAACGCATTAGTTAAGTTTAACTGCTACTCTTTGTGACATGTTTCTATCTAAATCTATTGCAAATTTCAGTCTAAATTCCCTGAAAGTGTTAAATTATGAAGGAAGAATCAGCAGTCGACATAAAGAATAAACAAGGATGTGAATTTTTGCAGTTTTTAATATGTGCTGGTGTTTTATTACAGTTTCCTGTAATGTGCCATTTATGTTTTTCCTTGTTTTAATTCAGTTCACATTGGAGTCTTTCATATCGGTACATAATTATGTGCTAAATCTGTTTCCATTGCATTTGTTGGCATTAAAATTTTATCAGTATAGTTATTTCCATGTCTCCTGAGTGAACTTTTCCTGTAATGTTTGAAGTTTTCTTTTTTCTTTTTTTTATTTTCTGCTTTCCCACCTTTTTAATGGACAAAATGAAAGAAAATGCACATACAAAATTGCTGAATGGAGATGTGTCTGCTCTTACAGTATCTACCTACTACCTAGTGTTTAGGTTAGGGCCAAAATTAGTGGTTTTATTTCATATTGTAAACTGAATATTAGATATACATCTAAAATTCAAGTAAATATATATATCTGTTAATTATTGTATTATTAACCTTAGGTTTCAGTATATTTTAACATACATTATTTCTGTTTCTATTAGATGGATAATACGGATCCTCTCTACCCAGTTTCATTCTATCTGTATTGAAATAGAATGACAATAAGCTTCCCGGAATCATATTTAACAGTCAACCTTTGGTGTCCAACGAAGCATCTTATGAAGAAATATATATATATTTACATATCTTCTTCTTTCGGCTTTTCCCTTCAGGGGTCACCACAGCGAATCACTGTCCGACACTGTCTAACCCTGTCTTCTGAATATATATATATTTATATAGATAGATAGATAATGTCTTTCTTGAATGAGAGTACATGAAGCAAAGCAGCATAGAAAGTGCAAAATAAAATGCCCCGTCTTTTTTTCTTCTCTCCAGATGTGGACTTCAACGTGTCGGGTATGTTCTCTATGCCAACCCACCCGCCCACCCCAGACCCTGAAACCAGTCTGGACAGGAAACGTCCCGGTAGCCTGGTGGGGCAGGACGGGGACAGTCACACGCCCCGTAAAGACAGGTACCTGTCTCGCCCCAACCTCAGCCTCAGCCTGCCCCTCACCCTCCCATCCCGTCCCAAGACCCTGAGCAGGCAGGAGTCGCGTGGCCCGTCGGTCTCGGCCCTGTATGTAGTGGCCGACGAGTCCATCACAGTCACTGAAACCCCCACTGAAGATCTGCCCGGTCCAGACTTCAAAGCTTTGCCCTAGTCCATATGTAGCCTCGCCAAACCAGCTGCTCATCATTCAAATAAGGGAACGACGGTGATTCAAACACAAGTTAATTAGTTACGGTCATGGTCGGTACTGAGCATTAGACAGCACTTTTCGTTAAGGTATTTTAATGAAACTAAAATCTTTTGACGTTTACATCATTGGATTTTTTTTTTGTCTAACTGTTGTTTTGCTTCTGTGTACTCCTTTGTTATCTTTTTTTTTCCTCAATTAAAGCTTAGGTCACACTTTAGGTGCTGGTTTTTATGTTTTGTGTGGGCTTCTTCTGTTGCATTTTCTTTCTGTCTCCTCTGTCGCAGCTCAGGGTTATTTCTATTTTAAAGTTGACAGTCATCAGGTTTTCTGTGCATTTCGGGTTCTTCTTTCTGAACCGGCTTCCTTGAACTCAGGAAGTTTCTGTGTCTCGCACCTTCTCTCTCTGTCTGTTGCTGGTTCTCTGTCTCTCTCTCTCTGTCTTTCGGTTTCGTGCTCTTTTACGCTGGTTGACGGTGTGTGTGTGTGTGTGGTTTGCCTTCCTGAACTCTCTCCCCTCTCCCCCCCCTCCCTAGCACTGTTAACAAACAGCCGGAGCCCACCCCACGTAGAGCTGGCACTGTAAATAGAAAACAACCACAGCTAACCTCACCCACCTTTCAACCCCCACTGCCCCCTCTGGAGGATTGGGGTCCTACCCAGCCCCAGGTTCTGTCTCCAGCTGCAGAGGCTGAGCAGTCCGGTCTGGGTGGTGCCGGTAGTGCTTCTGGTGGCGGTGGTGGTGGTGGTGGTGGTCTAGGTGTGGGGGTCCAGGTAGCCACAGTGCAGCCTCAGGTTGTAACCCAGCTCAGCGCAGAGGAGAGCAGGTAAGGAGCAGCGAGCGAGCGAGCTGAGGTAGCAGCTGTTCAAACCACCGCCTGCTCACAGCCAATCACTCAGTCTGGAGCTCGCCGCCCTGTGTGTCTGCCGTGTGTTTGATTGGTCAGTTCCCATATTGGAAGCAGAAAATCAACAATTTGGCTCGTTTTATAACAAATGGAAATTTCAATGCAACCAAAATCAAGTGATGCTTTGTCTTCAGGCGATGTTTATTCTCCCCCGCCGCTGCTTGTGGTGATGATTGACCAAACACCAGTCTGTTTAAAAATACACCCGCCTTCCTTCCTGCCTGCCTGTCAGCGTGACGGTCTGGGTGTTTGACTAATTTTCTCGTCATCGTCTGAAGTTTTGCATGAATAGCACATGTGCAAGGTTTTGATCCGCCTCCTTCATTTGATTTCTGATTTTGCATCCTTTGAGTTAATCTCCATGTGGTAACATCATGTCATGACATTAGTCTTGTGTGTGTATATGTATGTATGTATATATATCAGTTTTTTTGTCCGCAACGCATGAATTCCTGGCCCGACGCAGTGCTTGCTTTTGCTCAATGCGAAGAGAACATAACGCACCGATAGATTGACATTGGGATGTACTGTATTTTCACAGCCCTGGCCGAGAAATGACGTCCACCCCCCCTCCCCAGAGGAATGGTGCAGTCCATCTCTCAGTAGGAACGCCTCATTCTCAGGGTGGTTCCAGGGGTCCCAGTCCACACATGGTGCGCAGAGGTGAGAAGTACTTTGTATAGATTCAGGCTCCTGGATCATTTTTATTTTCCTTAATCTCTCTGGTGTTTAACTTCAGCTCTTTTTCAAGTTTTAAAAGTGCACTATTCTCTCTGAAGGACGTTGCCAATTAGCTTAGTTTTAATGTTCTGGTTGTTAGGACCAAGTTTTGTTATTTTTATACAACTCAAAAAAGATATAAAAGCATGCATGACTTGTAATTTGACTTGTTTATTGTACATCATGAGCCAAAGGAGGAAAATGAAGTTCATTTGTTTTATACTTGTTTTGGTATTTTTTTCTAATTTTAGTTGTATTTATTCATTCATTTTCATTTTGAACCTGATTTTATCCTTTGCAGTGTTGCAGAGGGAGGAGTATCCATTAATATTATAACCTAGATATAAAATACTTAGTTTTATGTATTATGTCTACATCTGATTGTTTATTTTATTATTAATACATTTAATACTCTGTTTTAAGGTACCAAGAAACAGGCTCCAGCCCCTCCCAAACAGGCCAGCCCTTTTGCATCCCACCCCGGTACCCCGACACCCGGCTCCCCTCACCACCCGCCCATCATGCCCAGACGACACACCGTCAAAGACAGTCCCATCCACGCTCCAAGTCACCCGCCCCCGCAGCCTCCGCAGGCCCCTCTGGCCCAGGCCGACCCCGAGCCCTCTCCCCCGAGCACTCCCACCCCTCCTGACACTCCGCCTCATGATGACTCACAGTCCAACCCGCTGTCTCCGTACCACTCTGGGTCTCTGCCCCGTCCCTCCAGACCCGCCCCGAGACCACGGCCCCGTCCCAGCATGCCTCCACCACCTCAGCCTGGCACCAATGATGGCAATGGCATCTGTAACTCCGCCTCCAAGATCATAACAGGTACATTTTTCCCTTAATGAACTGAAGACCTTGTGTTTCACCATTGATTAATTCTAAACTGTGGACCGTGATGAAGTGTTTCTATGTGGATGCTTGTAGAACGGGATTGTTGGTCTGTAGTACCTTTTTTATAGTGAATCTACAAGGGATGATATAGAAATGAGCTGTGTTTATTCATGTCATCTCATGCATGCATTTTATTTTGAGCATTTGTATTATTAGGGATGCACTGATTCTGATACTATAATTATTCAACCACCATATGACTTTACGTTACTTATTCCAGGGAAACGACAGGGAAACAAAGCACCCTTTATAATGAAATAGAACTCCTATGAAGTCTTGAAACCCTTCATTGCAATATTTTAAAGTAACTCAAATTCAATCTTAAATATTTCCAAAAATAATCTTTAATATGACACTACAGATAGACACAATGTCACTATATGTTCTGACTCTGACTAGTGTACATACAGGCTGATCAGTGCATCCCTGTCAGTAATTAATCATTTATCTTTATAAAGGTGTGTGAAATGTGAGCAAGAACGCACGGTCATTTATAGTTGACATTTTCAATGTGATTTCTTTGTTTAGGCCTTGACACCGCTGAAATCACACACCGGTCATATGCTGATTACTGTATTTAATATCGAGTGACTTCAGCATCCTCTGAGGGCTTATTTAGCTTTCTGGCTTTTGGTTTCACTGTGTCATACTGCCTCACACACTAAATATAACTGTGGTGATCTAAAGCATGACAGGAAATGTGTAAATATTACAGATGTCTGAGCTGCCGGCCTGCCTGTAAGATGAGCTTTGCAAGGCAGGTAATGGTAAGGATCTGATTGGCTGACGCATGGGCCTTGCTTCTTTTCCCACTGCATGCGTTTTGTGTTTTCGGGGGGGAAACTGTGCAACTGTTTGTGCCCACATACTATATACATTATGGGCCAAAAGTTTAGACATACCTTCTCATCAATGCATTTTCTTCATTTTCATGACTATTTCCGTTGTCGATTCTCATTGAAGGCATCAAAACTATGAACGAACACATGTGGAGTTATGTAATGAACAAAAAAAGGTGAAATAACTGAAAACATGTTTTATATTCTACTTTCTTTCAAATAGCCACCCTTTGCTCTGATCACATGAGCTTCAAGAGGTCATCACCTGAAATGGTTTTCACTGATTATCACTAATTATCAGGGTTAATTAATGGAATTTCTTGCTTTATCAATGGGGTTGGGACCATCAGTTGTGTTGTGCACAAATCAGGTTAATCCACAGCCCTATTGGAGAACTGTTCAAATTCATATTATTTTATTATTATTATAGATTTATTGTTTTGATGCCTTCAGTGAGAATCTAAAATGTAAGTAGTCATGAAAATAAAGAAAACGCATTAAATGAGAAGGTGTGTCCAAACTTTTGGCCTGTACTGTACATGCATTTGTGTGTGTGTGTGTGCGTGCGTGCGTGCGTGTGTGCGTGCGTGTGTGTGTGTGTGTTCACCCTGCTCTTTAACCCCTCTGTACAACTTAACTAACATGCTTGTGACACCAGTGCCACCCCTCTGAGGCTGAGGCCGGGCGGCTTTTGGCTGCTTACAGACTTTTCTCATAGCGAACACGCTTTGAAAACTAAACATTCGACCGACGGTGTGGTCTAAATTTGTATGTGCATTTTGTAGAATTCCGATGCGGAAACCGATTTTTGATTTCAACATTAATGTTTTGTATTAATATTAACGCACCAAGGATATGTTAAAATGCTTCACGTGATATTGGCTGACTTTTAATAAGAACCAACAATCCTCGGTACCTTTACTGAGCGTTGGTTAAAACATGCGGCGCCTGCGTATGCGTGTGTATCTGTGTGCTCCCCAGGTTGGCGTGAAACATTTCCTTGAATGTGGCCATTGTTGAGCTTAACTACTTAAGTTTATAACTTTTGCTGTCCACTGTGTTTGCTGACTCTATACCTTGAATGTCCCGTATAGATGGAAGTCTGGTCCTAAAAGGGATTGGACGAGCCCTGATCCCTGAAATGGTTCTGGACCAAGAGGGGGAAAGCTCTGCTGGTCAAGAGCCCGCTGACACCCAAGCCCCACCCCCGGATCCACAGATCCAGTCAGAGAGCACTGTTCTGTGAGGAAAAAGACCAATCAGAGTCAGTGAAAAGCTTCCATCACTCAGATCAACAGATGCAACAGATCACCGCAGCCTGTGCTCGATTCACACGATGCTGGTGTTTTTTGGTTAAAAAAAAAAAAAGGCTGCCTTTTCTTCTGTTATGCTGAGACTCAAACCGTGAACCTCATCTCCCAGTGCTGGTCTTCGAAAAAAAACACGACCGTCACTTTGAGTATTTGACCAAATGTCACTCTCTCTTCTCAATATACTGCTGTGTAGTTTGACATTAGACCATAGAAGCTGATGGGACTTAAAGGTGTAACATGAACCAAATAACAGCTGAACTCAGAAGGTGCTGGTGATAATTTCAAAGCATTTACACCTCCTGTTTCTTTAAAAAAACAAAAAAAAAAACAACTTAATTCTATACAGGTCTATTAACTTTTTTGGGGACAGAAATCTGAATGTGGTTTCTAAAAAAAAAACAAAAAAACATCTCAACTGATGTGTTTTTTATAGTTTATTTGGCACTTGTAAACCAGCCTTTGTTTATCTATTTATCCAGAAATGGAATCACATTCTGTATTTTTTTTTTCATTGCCCACGTTTGCCTTATTGAACTCCGGCTAAATGTGATATTCAGCGTAAAGGGGTTGTAAAATAATTATAGCAGCACTCTGATGCACACAGCTGCATAAAGGACCAAAGAAACGGATAGGAAATTCAGATTTAAAGCTGCTTTCCTGACCAAATATTTTTGGAAAGAGTGCAATACAGAAAGCAGTCGTCTTCCAGTGGCATTGGTATATGTAGTTGTAGTATAGCAGTTTTTTACTACTTTTTTTTTTTTCAGATTTGAATTTCAGCTAATTTACCAACCTCAAAAAAAGAAAACTTTTGACTGAAAAGGGATTTGTATTTCTTGGGGTTTTCAATACATATCATGGAAATGATCACTCTCCCTTGATCTCAATGCTATGTCCAGCAACCAAATAATTTTCTTGTATGTAAGATTTTTACTACTCCAGACAATCCTTACTTCGTTGGGGTGTTTTTCAGCGCTTTGATTACATTTTTTTTTTTAAATTTCCTCGCGGCATTTTATGGTGGTACTCTGCACATATCGCGTCATAAAATGCATCAATACTCCTCATGATTAAAGATTGTTCAACCACACTTGTCAGTTTCATCTCACTTATGAGTTTGGTTGATTTGCTCATAACAAATAAATCTAGGTAAGAGACAATATTTATGGTAAGTTTTTTTTATTTGTGATGCTAAATGTCAAAAAGAGTCACACAGACTATAGCAGTGGTCCCCAACCCCTGAGCCACACACCTGTACTGGTCCGTTGGTCAATTGCCACTGGGCCACACAGAAAGAATACATACGAGATGTTGCCATGGTGACGAGCTGAGCGGACGCAAACCAGACGGGCTCTCTAACTCGCCTTGAAAAATGTATATAGAACAACGCTACAAAGTGTTTCAAAGTGGATAAAAAATGCCAAGAAAGTTGGCAAAACAAAATGGCCACACGTTACGATCTTCGTGAAAAGGACAAGGACCTGCTGCCACCGCAACAGAGCCTGGTCGCTGACAGCATGACCGCGACAGCAATGAAGATAGCTCATGGAGGCGCTCTTTGAGGAGTTTCGAACTGAAATACAGGCTGAGTTTGCAAAACACCGTGCAGAAATGCAAGCTGAGAACGACAGATTCCAAGTGGAACTCCGAACGGAGAATGTCGGAGAAACTGGATAAGCTGTACGAAATAATAAACAAGATGAAGGAGCTGGACGATAGGGTGACGCTGATCGAGAGCCGCGTCAGCGACGCGGAGGACGGGATAAACCAATATGCCAGAGGGCAGATACAACTGGAGCAGATGCAAAGAAAAATTGACCAGTTCGAGAACGACTGCAGAAGGAAAAATATCCGTATCCTGGGAGCCAAAGAAGGCATTGAGGGATCCGGCCGTGTCACCTTCTTTACGGAGTGGATACCAAAAGTCCTGGGAACCGGAGCCACAGATGAAGGTGCACGTTTGGAGGTAGGAATTGAACGAGCATACAGAACCAGGAAGTCTGATCCGAACCCCAGACCCGTCCTCGTCGAGCTACAACGTCTCCGGGATTGGGACCACATATTGGCTTTGACAAGGAAGGAGCGCAGCTTTACTCATGACAACATGAGAATTGGCTTCTACCAGGACATGAGTCCGGATGTCGCCAGACGTCGCAAGCTGCTCGTGCCGGCATTACAGGCGATTAAAGCCAAAAACATCACCTGCCACCTCGTCTTTCCTGCACGACTGAAGGTCCTGTTGACCAACGGAGGAATTTGATTCCTGGACACCCCAGAGGAGGCTGCCGCGTACGTGGACGGGCTGTGAGGAGTAATAATAATAAAATAACTGCCCCAACTGCCTCCTACAACAGAACACGAACTGGAGCCCTCATAGACACACTACGGAACCGAACCGGACAAAGACCCAGAAGAAAGGACCGATTAACGGACCCGACTGGGAACATTTGAAGGAAGGAGGCACAGAAGAACACTTTATACCAAAGATATTAAAATGAACTCAACTGGGTTCCTCTAAGACAGCTGATCTAACGTGGGGATTTTATTTATTTATCCACTTTTAATTCCCATTATTTATTTCTTTAAAGCTTCTTTATTTTATTTACTCAGTCCTTACTGAACTATCGATTTATTATTTTCATTTACCTTTGTTTCTTTTGTATCTATGCAACTTAACTGAATATCAAACTGTTCGTTGTCTGTATCTAGGCTACAGAATAGCCAGGTGAACCCCCGCCCCCCACTTTCTTTTTTTTGTTTTGTTTTTGTTTTTCTTGTTTTTTTTTCCTCCTTTTCTTTTTTGCCCCCCTCTATACCTATCCGAGGATTCAGCCATCTCAACATGGGTTTTACAAAACCTTTTGGTCTTCATTTAATTATCTACCCTTTCTAAGTCATATTATTTTGATCTCGTCTCCCTCTCCTTTTATTTGTATTTTTTTTTTTATTTTATTTTATTTTTTTCCTTTCTCCTGTTCTTCTACCTAGTCTTCTACCTAGTCTGATTTTGTTGTGGTCTTACTCTTTGGTACCTGTTTTAGTTATTGACACAATTTATAAACCTCCACCTACAAAGGAGACCAGGAAGTGTATCTATAAGGGCAAACGTATCTCATAGATTGTAGTTAACAGCTCTGTTTGTGCAGTTCCAGAAAAGCGGGGTAAAGTTCTGAGAGCTCGCTGGGCTTATGAAAATCGAATGGAAAGCGAGCGCCATTGGCACTTCACGTTCACTATTTGTTTGGTTGTCACAATGTTAGGTTGGGAAGAAGGGTATGTATGTTAATTGTTACTATGTTGTCCAGTCCTTTATGAATCACTGTTAACTGTTTTGTCTTTTGTCAAGTACCGGAGAGACATGTGCCCCGAACGCCCCCATTTGTGGTAGAACCATGGGCCGACAGCCTACATGGAGGAGGGAATGTGGTGCGTACCATCCAGAACTACTTAACCCTATGTCAATCTCACTGAAATTACTGACATTTAATGTCAAAGGGCTAAATAGCCCTATCAAGAGGAAAAGGGTGTACACATACCTCAAGAAATTGAAACCTGATGTTGTTTACCTACAAGAAACACACTTAACAGATAGTGAGCACCAAAAGCTAACAAGGGACTGGGTAGGAGAAACTTTTTATGCATCATTCAGCTCAAGGTCCAGAGGAATGGCAATTTTACTGCATAAAAATGTTCCCTTCGTAGCTGGAGAAAATAACCTACTGGACGCATAGGAGAAGTGACATCTTCTATAAGATATGGAAACCATTCTTAAATGACATGGAAAATGTACCAGTACAACACATGGACTAAGCTTCGTGTGCCTGATTTACACCACATGGACTCACTCTATATACATATATACACCACATGGACTCAGCTCTATATACTGTAGTTGTACATGTGTGATGGAGGAGGTGGGACGTTAACATGTGTCTCTCTGCGTACTGTGTAGTTCGTATTGTCAACGTTTGGTCTTGTCTTGTCTTGTCTCATGCTGTTTGGTTTTGTTTGTCTTTTGTCTTGGCTGATGCCTCTGGCCTTGTTAATGTGGGTGGGGGCGCGGTCTGATGGTGAACAAATGTGATTGTTGTGCGATGTAATGTCATGTTGTTGTCTAATGAAAAATAAAAAAATAAAATATAAAAAAAATAATACAAACTGTACATTTCTGTTTCACTTATCGGTTTTCTGAACGTTTTATTTTGGAAAATTAATGGACCTCACTAAAGTATGAGTGACTCATGCCAAGATGGTGCCTTGGTCACATCTGCTACCTTCAAAAGGCTGTTCTAACCGGTAATACAGAATACATCAGTACTAAATTGAAACCCCCGAGCTGGAAAAAACAAATGGTTTTGGAAAGTTTCTTTGCTCACGTTTTTTTTTTTTTACATTTTTTGGAGTTATAGTATTTTATTTAAATTTTTCATTTAACCCCGGCTTGATAGCTCAGTTGGTAAGGCACCGGACAGGCGCATAGGGGATACCGGGTTCGATCGGTAAGAGCGTCCAGTGGGTTGTATCAGGAAGGGCATCCAGCGTAAAAACTCCTGCCAAATCAAATAAACGAATTGGATTTGCATTGGCGACCCCGGAAGGGAAAAAGTCGAAAGAAATCATTTTAATTTTTCATTTGACAACATTGTTACATTCATACACCACAAGACCACACTGTCAACCCACAATGACAGGGTGAGAGGCCACAGACAAAACCAAACCAGGCCATAACTAGCTGAGTCCATGCGGTGTATATATGTATATAGAGTGAGTCCATGTGGTGTATATATGTATTCAGAGTGAGTCCATGTGGTGTATATATGTATATAGAGTGAGTCCATGTGGTGTATATATGTATATTGAATGAATCCATGTGGTGTATATATGTATATAGAGTGAGCCCATGTGGTGTCTATATGTATATAGAGAGTCCATGTGGTGTATATATGTATATAGAGTGAGTCCATGTGGTGTATATATGTATATAGAG
>JAPTHA010000028.1:16223463-16235119 GCA_029814585.1 Gymnapogon annona
TTTATTATTTTGATGCCTTCAGTGAGAATCTACAGTGTAAATAGTCATGAAAATAAAGAAAACGCATTGAATGAGAAAGTGTGTCCACACTTTTGGTCTGTACTGTATATGCACAGTATATATGTTTTTTAGTTTTAGAAATCTGTGGTGGGTGAACCTCTGTAAGGAAGTTGATCTTGAAGCCTGTGGTCTTGTTGGTTTTCGGTTGGCTGTTATTCAAGTAGTTCCCCATCGCCAACACAAACTAAAGGAAACCCAGATGTCAGACACTCGCAACACTTTCACTCTAAATCATAACTAACATATGTAAAGGGGATTAGAATTAGGACACATCTTGTCTGATTGTTGCCCTGGGTAATAAAAAGGAGGTAGTGGGACACTGGGTTGAATATAAACAGATAATAATTAGGTAGTACAATTGATTAACAACATGAATATCAGGGTAATAGACTAAGCTTTATGTAACAGGTCAAAAAAGGACAATAACCGAGAAACTAGAACAAGGAGGCAGCACTATCTCGCAGTCTGCTAAACTCAAGTTAAGCATGCAAGAATTGTTCAAAATGAAAATATTTGGAAATAAATGGTGTAATAACCTGACAATAATGAGGTATTTGTTAATAGTCTGATAATAATAATAATAATAATAATAATAATAATAATAAACTGTATTTGAATGAATGAATGTATAGCACCTTTCATACAAGAATTGTAGCCCAAAGTGCTTTACATCAGCTAAAAATGTCGATGACATAATAACATTACACTTTAATTATAAAAAATACAAGAAATGAAATTAAATCTCAATGTCTGATGGTTTCACAGCGCTACAGTCTTCGGTTTAAGACTTTAATGCTGTAACTTCCTTATTACCTCTTGATGAACAAACCTATTATCACAATACAACTCGTTGTATGTTGAATGATATGATGATATCTGTCCTTTCTTCACAGTAATGTGTACAGAACAGTAATGTGTAAATATGACTCCTCATAGACTTGGGACTTCATGTTATACCAATACTGTATCAAAAGTATACACACGAAGCTATGTTTTTCTTTATTATTAGTCTACCTCGAGTATCTTAGCTAGCTTCTTGCTGGTCTTCAGCTCCATGGAGGCTTTGTAGATACAGTCATAGGCTCCCCTCAACTCTTCAGTCTTCTCCTGCAGTGAACACTTGAAGAGGAGGCTCTGCAGACGGGTTTTGTACTCCGGCACTGATAACATCTGCAAACGTAAATCACATGAAAATTAGAGAGTGATGATGCAGATTAACCATGCAAAGCGTTTAGACACTGACAGGACTGTACCTGCAACACAAACTGGTCTGGCTCACTGAGTTTGCTGGGGTCCTGTCTGTACTCCTCATACTTTTTGACCTCCTCTGCATCGGGGGCGTAGAGTAGGAGCTGTTTGATGTGAGATGTTTCCAGCCGGTCGGAAACCATGTTCATTAGTATCTGCCGCAGTTCTCCAGGAGACAGTTTAAGGTGGGCGATCAGGATGGCTAGAGATCATATTGTTAAAGGCCAAAAAGACAAATAAATGGGGATTAAAATGTTTAATTCCAGATCACAAATCCTCATATAAATCTAAGGAAACATCATAACCACCAGCATCATAGTCATCCCCCTCCACTTTATATTCACAAGGAAGATATGGTACATTAAGAAAAAGACTTCATCCTAAATAGCCACATAATAAAATCACAGTAAAATACATAATAACTCCAGTCATCAAAATAAAATACAAATAACAATAACAGGAGAGCGTGACAGAATTTAATATTCATTCATTCGTCTGTGAAAAAATTCATGAAGATTAAAATGAAATCAAATAAAGCCTTCCATTCCAGTTACAGGTGCATAGTGACTCTATTTTTAAAAAAGCAACAATAGAATCCCATGTATCATAAGGGAGCATGTATGATAAGGGCAGCACTATAACATGTTCATCTGAAGGGTATCAGATTATGGAGAGGATGATCGAACCTTAGCATACAGCTCACAGTGATTAGTTATACAGTGACATCACAATAAACCTTAGTGTACAGTGATAAACAGTATCCAGTGTCTTATGCATGCGTATATAAAACAACAATCATTCAAAACTGAAAGGAAAGTGGCCACAACAAACTTCCTTCCACAAAGTGGAGGAAAACCCATTTTATTTATTGGTGCCCAGTGAAAGTTGATTAAAGTGATCCATGAGGAGACCCATCAACTGACTGTGCCAAGCATTATTATTTTGTCAGTCCGTGTGCATTACAGTAACAGGATAAAACAAACAAAAAACTGCACAGGGATAGAAACTTACAAAAAACACATAGGGAAATCATAAATATTCAGGGACCACTGGTGCACTTAAAAACGCAGTCCACGTGACAACATGCGCTGGTGATGAACTCAGGAGGGAAGCTGACCTCTGAATGAGGGATTCTTAGTTTTTTTTCACTCACCGGGGGAAGGAGGGAAGCGAGCCCCGATTGGAGTCTCGCTTCTGGTGTCAAGCACCTGGTTCTGCTGTGGAGGTACACCTGTCAAAGGGTAACGCAGGTGTACTGAGGCCAGCTCAGGGATGGACATTTCCCATGGAGCCAAAAGCCACAATGACAGAATCCCGCTTAGACATAATGATGTTGCAGGTTTTAGTAAATTAACTGTCAGTGAACTGGTTGGGACACGTGATTAATTTGGTGAGTTTTTCCGTTCGTGACAGGGATGCGTGTATCGTATGTAGCTGTCTTAAAAAAATATGTTCATATGATGATGCAGTATGGTTGAAATCCAATGATGATGTGGTCAGATAGTCCATCAAAAAATATATGAGTAGGTGAAAGTTTGAGTGGGCAACATCACTAGTTTTATTCCTCCAAAATATATGGATTTCCTGTCTGTACCATTTTTGTAAAGGTGATCAGATAATCACAATTAGTATATTTGCTTTTAGATAAGAATAAATATTCCCCTTATCTGCCTTATCAACTAGGTCGTAACTATTGAGCACCACGTCTAAAGGAGGGTGGAATTTATTTAATGGCTATTTGTACAGTTTCAATTTATATCACAAGATAGTACCAGCAATACGGATACAATTGCACCCATGAAAGAAATAAGAAGATCAGTGTCATTTAAATAAAGAGTGAACAAAAAAAGGCTAAAAAGCCTGGCAACAACCCCTGAAAACATCCCAAACATAAACATAAAACATAACATAAAAGAGCAACTGCTAGGTACTTTTATATTTCCTTGAGAAAAATCATTTGAGACTTGGCCTAGATCCAGACGGTTACAAGCAACATACCAAAAAACACTTCAATTGGCTCATTATTGCACTCGATTTTGAAGGTATTTCTTGGATGACATAAAAAAAAAAACACACACACACACACACACACACACAAAAAGACACAAACAGTTGTAGCAAAAACCTTGAGACAAATACGAGCCCAGATTGTCTCTGTTTGGAAACCAGGGAGCTGTAATCTCACATATGTTGTACAAAACCAAAAAAAACAACACAAATGAATGTCAAGGATAAAAATATATAAATGGAAACATATTGCAATATACAATGTAAGCTATTTTGTACTTACAGGCATTGTAGGCCTTCTTATGAGACAGAATTTCAATCACACCTTTCTTCTTGAAGCTTTCCGGCTGTGGTGAGGGCTCTGGTGCAGGCACTAAGAAGAGGTACAAGGAAGATGGAAAAGGGGTTGAAGCGAAAATACAGAACACTAAATATTTCCACATTGAGAGCATCCCCAATCAACATCCTTCAACAGGAAATATGAGAAATACAAACTAAGATCAATCATTGGTTTTATTGACTCTCCCCCACAAATAGTCTAGAGCTTCTTACACACGTAGTCATCTTATTTTGAAAAACTACATACAGATACACTGGATGCACTGTAACATATACTCACTAGGACTCTTCTGTGTCCCAAAGTGCAGCTCCAGATCCAGATACTTCACCATGTCGTGAAGTTTTTCATAGTCAGAATTTGCTCCCAACTACGAAAGACATGGATAAGCAGTGCTATGTGCATAACGATGTAAAGACTATTGGATTGTTTTGGCTTTTGAGGACTACATTTAAAGTGTTTTGTGTGTTAATACAAACGGCTCACCTGTCCCCAGATGGTGCCCTCAGAGTTCTCCACCTGCTCCCAGCGTAACCTCTTTACACTCATGTGGTGGGAGTCCATTCTGGATAGTGGTGGCCTTGGCAGTGGTGGGGGTGAGCAGGGTGGTGGAAGGGGTGGAGGTGGCGGGGGCTCCAGATGCTCTGTGGGATCAGACAGGGAGTGGGGGAGGGACTGTGGCTGGGACTGAGTCTGGCTGTGGGCTTGCTTATGGGTGGTGGGCTGGTGTTGAGTCTGCAGCAGGTGGTGTGAGGGCTGGGACTGTGGCCGGGCGGCTTGGTTGGAGGACTGACCTTGATGCTGAGACTGGTGGTGTTGGGGCAGGGGCTGGAAAGTGGAGAGGGTGGGCTGGTGGGGCTGAAGGGGCTGGAAGGTGGAGAGAAGCGGTTGAGGTCTGTGGGGCTGTTGGGGAGGGTGGATGACATGGATCTGGTGTTGGTAGTCCTGAGGAGGGGGCTGAGGGGTCATGTGGTGGATGTGTTGGATCTGGGGTGTGCTGGAGTGGTGATGGGTCTGCTGGATGGAGTGGGGTCTCTGTGGGGAGGGCTTTGTGGGCTGGGGGTGATGGGCTTGGTGAATCGGCTGCTCTTGGTGTCTCGCTTGCGGCGGAACTTGGGTTTGATGGTGACCTTTCAGACTCTTACGGCTTTGGTGAGTGTGACCGTCTCGGTTTAGCTGAACCGGAAGGGAGGGGGGGTCTTGTTGGGTTTGATGGAGAAGCTCTGTGGAGGAATGATGAGGCTTGGGCTGATGTATTTGATGGGCTTGATGGAGTAGCTCTGTGGAGGAGTGGTGGGCCTGGGGTTTGTGCATCTGATGTAATAGCTCAGTGGATGAATGGTGGGGTTGACCGCGGTGCATGTGGTGAGCCTGGTGGAGGAGCTCGTTCGAGGAGTGGTGGGGCTGCATTTGGTGAGTCTGATGGAGGAGCTCGTTCGAGGAGTGGTGGGGCTGCATTTGGTGAGTCTGATGGAGGAGCTCATTCGAGGAGTGGTGGGGCTGCATTTGGTGAGCCTGGTGCAGGAGCTCCGAGGAAGAATGATGGGCCTTAGATTTGTGCATTTGATGGAGCATTTCTGATGAGGTATAGTGAGCATGGGCCTGCTGCATCTGCTGAAGCATCTCGGCAGACGAGTGGTGGGCTTGGGACTGCTGCAGCTGATGAAGCATTTCACTGGAGGAATGGTGAGCTGGGGCTTGGTGCATCTGGTGGAGCATCTCGGCGGACGAGTGGTGGGCCTGGGTTCTCAGTCCTTGATGGCTCTGGTAGATGCCCTCCGCATACTGGCCTTGTTGACTGGGGTGGGATATGGTCTGGGGTGATGGCTGGTGTGGAGGCGGGGCAGAACGAGACAGCCGCCTTTGATGGTGGTGACTCGGGTGCACCTGCTGCTGCTGCTGCTGTGCTTGACGCATCATATACAGAGGATGGTTAGCAAGGTGACGGGCGGAGTCTGGAGACGGGAGTGGAGGTAGGGACTGGTGCATTTGCTGAAGTGGGAGTGGTGAGTGGGCCTTCTGCTGCGTGGGCTGGGCAGGCATGGAGTGGTGGGTCTGGTAAATTTGCTCTTGATATGCTTGTTGCTCCTCGTAAGCTTGACGCTCCTCGTAGGCTTTTTGCTCCTGATAGGCCTGGAGCTCCTCCAATGCTTTTTGCTCTTTGTAGGCTTGACGTTGTTCATAGGCCTTTTGTTCTTGGTAGGCTTGGCGCTGCTCATACGCCTGCCTCTCTTTGTAAGCTTGTTGCTCTTGGTACATTTGTTGCTCTTCAAACACTTTTTGCTCCTCGTAGGCCTTCTGCTCCTCATATGCCTGTCTCTCTTTAAAAAGTTTCTCCTGGTAGGCCTGCTGCTCTTGGAACAATTGCCGTTCTTCATAGGCTTTCTGCTCTTCATAGGCCTGCCTCTCGTTGTAGGCTTGTTGCTCCTCGTAGGCTTGTCTTTCTTGGTAGGCTTGTTTTTCTTGGTAGGCTTTCAACTCTTGAATCGTAGCGTGGACCTGCAGATCGTCTCTCGCTGGGAGGACTTTATGAAGTGAGTGGCGTTTAGGCGGGGGATTACTGCGGGGTGGAGGGGGTGGAGGAGGGCCAGATTTCCGGCGAACTGGCACATATGTCCTTGGAGACTGTTCAGGCGTGTAGCTCAACTGTTGCTGTTGTTTTTGCTGCTGCTGCTGCTGAGGCTGCACAGGTGCGGGAGGAGGAGGCGGAGGTAGGTCGTTAAACTGAACCGGAGGGGGTGGTGGAGGGGTCATAGGGGGAGGAGGGATGTGGTCAGAGGAGGAGGAGTAGGTGAGAGAGGAGGCATTCTCTTCTCCGCTGCTGCTCTGAACGTCACTCGGGCTGCTGAGCTCTGGTGCCACAAATCCTCCATTTTCTTCCTCGTCCACTCCCAAGTCATCTTCATTATCCTCATCCTCCTCATCCGGGAAACCCATCTGCACAATATCCTGGCATTAACACCAAGTACATTGTATTAGCCCTTTAATATGAAAACGGATTTTCTTTTAGTACATTTGTTATGACAGTTAGAAAGTTGTTACAAAGAAACACACCCTGATAATAACATCAAGCCTCAACCTAGGTGAAAAGACTCTTCAAGGTCTGTATCCTTGGTCCCCTATCCGGGAGTGGGTGCAAAAAAATCACAGGGGGAAGATGATACCGTGTGAAGTCTGGGGAGACTATCCCAGCTACACCCTAGAAGAGTCACCAGTTCATCACAGAGCTGACACCGAGAGACAAACAACCAATCTGCAGCCTATGAGAAATTGAGATTGACCAATTAACTTATCTGTGCATGTCTATGGCAGGAAGTACCCAGACAGAACCCACACAAACACAGAAGAACAGGCAAACTCTGCACCGAAAGGTCCCTGGTTTTTGGAATCAAACCAAGGATCTTCTTTCTGATAGAGTTAATCGTTACTCAGAAATGACTGGGATGAACCAGGATTTTTCGAAAATCCGTACAGCAGATCAAAAGTTAAATCCTTTACACTTTTAAAAAGTTGAAAACAAGGTTTTTTCTCTCAATGTCTCAGACTTTCTTTGTCTATATCTGTGCTGGTATGGTTTGCTCTATTTTACATTTTGGATAAATGGTGCATGAGAGTGCAAGAGGGAATTAGTCACCGTGGGAAATTAATGTACTATAATCAGAGCCTATGAAGTCGTGAATATATTCACAAGAAATAAAAACTTTGAACTGGGTTGATGCGTAAGGTTTGGTGGAATGTAAAAACCAGACATGTGAGTGTTTCTTTCTGTGTCAGACTGTTAACACTTGTCTTTACCTCTTCATAGTCATTCTCAGGAGTCAGGAAGTCATCAACAATGGCCACCCTCTGTCCCAGCTGCTCACTCAGTGCATCCAGGAAGCGATCGGTGTCTTCTGATCGAGGTGGTTTGGAGAAGGTGTAGCGCCTCTTGTTATTCTTTATGGGCGGGGGACTAGATGGGAAGTCGGGGGGCTCTGGTGGTGACTGTGGGGGACTGTCCAGGCTGATGTAGGGGTTGGACTCTGCACTGGTTTGACTTGTTAGTCCAGGAGGGTAGAACTGGGCTGGAGGGGGGCTAGGGAGAGGCTCTGGCCAGGATGAAGAAGGTAGTGGTCCTTTACGACTACCTGAGGAGAGAAAGAAAGTTGTCTGCTCAGCACTGATGCGAGAAATGATGACGACTGACAACCAGCAGTTTTATACCTTTAGTATCTACAAGAAAACACCAGTCTTCTTCAACAGACACATTCAGTCTACAGTTACGACGATTTCACTTTTCAAGAGATAAAACATATCAAACAAAATCTGTTTGGACCAATTCAAATTTCATGAACATAGGATTCGTATATAAATCTTTTCCAATAATAAAAATGCAAACATACACTCACACAATGATCAAAAACCATGAATATTGTCTTTCTTAACTGTGTGTTTTCTAGTTCCACTTCCACCATCACCATATCCTTCATAAGAATGATGGATTTCTCAACTAAAAAAAAAGCCCTCAGGAGTGGTTCTCTACCATAAGGGAGGACGTGTGTCTGTTTTTGACAGAAGATCATTTTATAACTCACTCTATCTGTGATGCCAACCTGGTCCCTGTACTCATTTCCCATCTGTAGACTAATCGAAACAGTCACATTGATTGAAAAGTGAAGGCTGCATCAGTCCCGTTATACCGTAATATGTCAATTTGCATGCAAAAAAATACTTGGGGATAATATATAAATGTAGTGAGCTGAGTCAGAAATGGGCTAGTTACCAAGGGATTCATCTTTCTTACACCGCAGCACTTTTTAAAACTGGTTATATTTGTTAGACTTTCTCTCTCATACAAATTGAGAAAAACTATGTACACCTCGGTAATCTATGTGTTACATAACATCTCAATTTCAGTCTCCTTGCGAGATATGCTACCTGCGTTAGCATGGATTGTAGGGGAGGCTGTTGGGGAGGGAGGATCCAGATCCAGTAATGTCTCGGGTGCAGGAGGAGGACGACTCTTCAGAGACTTGGATCTCTTGGTTGAATACATATTCTCCAGTTCAGCGTACACCGCTGACAGCTGGCGTGGTGGAAATGGACAAGGAGAGCACTGTAAGACTTCTTGCCCTCGTTTTGTCATAACAGCTAATATCTCTATGTCTGAATTCTTCTCTGAAGAAGGCAGGCCTTTGTACATACATTTGTGAGGTTGTTGGGAGTCTCGGGAAGTGAGGTACCGTCACCTGACTGTCTCTCTCCTGGAGCCAACCTCATCCCTGCCTCCAGCACCGGTTCTGCACGGAAGCCTACAGTCATGCACTTATTAGAGTAGCTTAAATCGCACATTCTAAATGGATGCAAGGTTGGGCCATGTTGCTTAGTGACAATCTACCGTGTAGTGTATTAAACACTTTTTTTTAAATGATTGATTTAATATTAATCCCATTCCAGCCACAAATGAAATGAATAAGACAATGGAATAAAAACTGTACGGATCTAGGAATCTGGAGACGGAGTTTAGTGTCACAATGAGAATAAGGCGAGTGATGGCGATGACAGTGTCTCAGTTAATGTTACTGTTAATGCTCTTATTGATGAAAAAGCAAGACTTTGATCAGGGAAGTTCTGTACCCATGCCCAAGTGTGTGCCAATGACCAGGTCATCAGAGCTACGGCCCCTCATACTGCTCCTGTACGCGGTCCCTGTCACCCTCATGGAGCTGCTACGGCGGTGGGGCTCGGGGGCTGCCTCGGGCTCAGGAGGAGGGGGAGGCGGCGGAGGTGGTGGTGGAACTGGAACACACACAGATTGGCATTGCAAAAGAAAAAGGGATTGGGAACGGAGTCTCAAGAGCTACAGCACCTGAGCGCAACGCACGTCATTAATTATTCCTGACAGCTGAAGCGACCTTTGACATTCCTACTGTAAGTTATAATTCTCATATGGTCTCCCATTCCCTTTCCATGCAAAAAAAGCATTAAAAGTAAAACGCCCGCATCTTTACGTATTAAGGATGATAAATGTCCACACACACCTGGTGCTTTGTATCCGAGAAAGCGTGAAATCTTGCTCTGACAGTGTTCCTGCTCTTCATACGTCAGCAGCTGGTAAACAAACTGCCAGATCACCTGTTTAGCCGGGGTATCCAACACCGGGAACACGTCCACGATCAGAGTGTCAACATTCCTGTTCCCATGGAAACACAGGCAAAATTTAGGGGATCATTCAACCCTGCGAGGAGTATGGGACAAATACAGACTATGGGTTCAATATCTAGACGTTTGCTATCATGAGTTGAAATGGTTTCAAGTATAAGCACATATGTTCATTCAGACTTGCATGCTATTACGGTGCCAAAGAGATTATAACCAGGTAATATAGATTGATGATGATTTCTTTCTGCTTTTTCCCTTCCGGGGTCGCCACAGCAAATCCAATTCGCTTATTTGATTTGGCAGGGGTTTTTATACCGGATGCCCTTCCTGACACAACCCACTGGACGCTCTTACCGGGGATCGAACTCGGTATCCCCTATGCATCAGCCCGGTGCGTAGGTTCCCGGGCTATCCAGCCGGGAAACAGGTAATATAGATTATGCTGTACAAATGAATTAATACCAATGTTGCACATACTGTATAGATACAGAGCTCCATAGACATCAGAGTCTTATTATAGTCAACTGTTTTCCTTTTCCTGACTGTCCACCACTCTTTCACACAGCGGTGGACAACCTTGCTCTTGCTTGCACTGACGAGACTCTCATGAAAATTTTTCAGAAAGTTTGAATCGTATTTTAAAATACAGAAAAAGAAAATAGTCTGGACCCACAAACATTTTTTCCAATCTATCTTTTCTTTATGTTTTTTGCTCATTCTGCTAACCCAGATTTGAAAATTATTCAAATCAAATTCCATACTTTTCCATGCTGTATAATGGATGCTGAGCAACACTGTTTTTAAGACCAACATAATAATGTCATTACAGAGCGGGGAAAGACTGAAAATTAATCAGCCTAAATCATCCCAACTCATACCTTACACTGAAATTGCATTATTCTTCATCAAATGTAACCGCTTTCACTTTATTATAAACAGACTGATTCTTGAACTGAACATTAAGTGAAGGCAATAAATACACGAATAAATTTGAATGAAAAAACGTAAAACTCCAAGGTAATAATGAATAGCATTAACTATTGGCCACTACTGGCTCTTACTTTGGCGAGTATTCACAGTTGGGAAAATGTCTCGAGCACCAAGGTGATTAATTGGGTTTTCTCTACCGTGTGGAACCCCCGTAAACTGGAGCTTTGGCTGACGTTAGCAACTCTATCTGCTTACTCCTTCTATTTAATCCACCCCCTCCCCTTCATCTCCTCTGACTTCTGCACACCTGTGCTGGAAGAAGTTCTCCAGAGCCTTACAAATCGTGTATCTCTCCTGGATGGTCAGAAGATGCTCCAGCTGCTGCCCGAAGGTTCGGCCGTGAACCCGGATACTAGGGGGCAAAATCTCTGCCACCCACTGCAGGGAGCTGAGCACAGGAGAGCGGGCACCGTCTGTGGGCACGCTGCCCCCTGCCATTTCCTGCTCTGCCAGCGTGAAAGTGGGCGGGCCGTCTTCCACTACCAGAGTGGGCATCGCGCCACTGCCTTGGAGCATGGATACCACCTTCTCGTGAGAGGATGTCCTGAAGGAGATAGAACCTGTTAACTCCATGTACCAACACTGACCCAAGTTTGTAGAAGTGATGATGAGTGAAAGGAGACAAAAAGTCCACCTCATGTCCAGTCCATTCAGGAACAGGATACGGTCTCCTGGTTTTAGACCTGCTTTGTCTGCTGGGCTTCCTACATAACAGAAACACAGAGAGAGAATAACAATGTTGACGATGTTTACGGTGACAAAAAAGGATTCTGATTCTAATTCTGATTATATATGTGCGTGTTAGTATAGCATAGCATAGTAAAGCATAGCACAGTATAGTAAAGAATAGTAAAGTATAGCATAGTGTATATA